>SSSI01003915.1:0-12971 GCA_004796505.1 Oryzaephilus surinamensis | reverse complement strand
CTTCTTTACTTAAATGTCTTAATAAATAAAACTAACAAATACACGGATATACAGGGTGTTCCAGAATAACGTGGACATATTTTAAGGGGTTATTCCTGAGTACATTTTAAGAAAAAAAGTCTTATAAAATCTTGTCCAAAACCTCTTCGTTTTTTAGATACAGGGTGTTAAAGTTTTATGACAAAATAAGGTTTTACTTAAATATTTCAGAAAATATTAGAGATATTAAAATGAAATTTTACAGAAGAGTTTTATTTATTAAGGCACACATTTGTACCAAATTTGAACGAAAACGGCCGCCCCCAACTATATTTTTTATTGGTGGGGGTGGAATCACACCCCGGGAACTTTTTATTTTGCATGTTAATATACTGTTTAAAAAATCTTATTTAATAGGAAATTTAATAAGGAAACTTTTGTGTCTCTTGAAATTTTTCATTTAAATGAGTCGTTTTTAAGAAAAATGCGAAAAACTTAACACATGTCATCAATAAATCGATAAAATAAATTACCAGTTTTTTGAAATTTGATTTATTGATGACACGTGTTAAGTTTTTCGCATTTTTTTTAAAAACGACTCATTTAAACGAAAAATTTCAAGAGACGCAAAAGATTCCTTATTAAATTTCCTATTAAATAAGATTTTTTTAAACAGTATATTAGCAGGCATATCTCTAATATTTCCAAAAATATTTAAGTAAAATCTTATTTTCTGATAAAACTTTAACACCCTGTATCTCAAAAACGAAGAGCTGTTGGACAAGATTTTATAGGACTTTTTTTCTTAAAATGTACTCAGGAATAACCCCTTAAAATATGTCCACGTTATTCTGGAACACCCTGTATATACCTTCCAAAAGTTCGGTTGGCAATTATTTTCTTTCCAATTTTTCCACAAATCTAACGAATAATTCGTCGATAAAGATTCTTCAGTTAGGCCCATTTGAACCGCAAATTCGCTAGCTAGAGAACCAACTAAAATTGAGTGTTGTGTATTTTGCAGGACGTGAGCGGCAACTTTTATGACGTTTTTTACATTTCTTAGACCACCAACGGCCCCCATATCCATCGTGGCGCTAGATAATGAAAGTTATAACATCAAAATGAATGCTTGTTTAAATTTACTGAATACCCGTCAAATATTAACGCATCTAAAGTAGTTTCGCCATTTTCGTCAGGGCTTCCCCCATATCCAACAGTAAATTCGCATTGTTCATCTTGACAAACTTTGCAGCCTTCAACTAGAGCCTCCAGGGCATTATTTGAAGATGATGACAATACTTCCCAAGCTAAATGTTTAATTTGTAAATTACGATTTTCATCAGATTAAAATTAATAGGAGCTAACCCGTTTTCGTTGCATTATTAAAATTCCAAGTATTTACTACTAAGGGAATTGAAGCAAAACATGTATTTGTTACAGTTAGAAATATTATCGCCAATTTTAATAAATCCATCTTGTGTTCGTCCCAAAATTTAAATTTACTAGTGCCATCTACTGGAAGTAATTCAAACCAAAAGAATTTAACCTAAAATTGTATATTAAAAAAAGAATTTTTATTGTATTTTTGTTTAATTTTTTATCTCTAGTATACAAATCGTAAAAATCTACTCTAATTAAAGCGTTTAATAAAAACACAATCATATTTATTCAATTTCATAAAATTTTGAATAAACATAACCTTGTTTTAGTACAATTTAATAAAAAGTATGATTCAACTTTTATTGCAACATTGAAACAATTAATAATTACTAATCTAATGAAAAAATAAATCAGATATTTATTATGTCAGCAAGTGATTCATCAGAAGAAACTCATTACACAGTATTAAAGTGCACCAATAATGCAACGTACGATGAACTGAAGCGAAATTATCAACGTTTGATAAAAGAACACCATCCAGATAAAAACACAAAAACAATGAACAATAATCGAGATTATTGTATAAAGATCGATCAAGCATGGAAAATATTACGAGACGAAAAACTACGTAAAGAATATGATGCTTCGCTTCTACAACATCAAATTAGTGTTAATACTTTAATTTATGCTGAATTAGACAAGAATGATATTGAATTTAAGGACAATAATAGCACAAACTACCCTTGTCGATGTGGAGACAACTTTGTAATCGAAAAAGATTATTTACTTGAAGAAAGTTGCATAGTAGAATGTTCACAATGTTCTAATTGTATTATAATACGATAAATAAAAAAATATGATTAATTTTTCTTTTAATTATGAAACTTAATACGACTTACAATTGATAAAAAAGTGAATACATAATACTATACTTATAGGATAATAGTACAGAACTTTATATAAATATTAACAAAACAAACATTTAAGTAGTATCATTATTCATTCCACTCTTCTGATCTAATTTATTACTATTCGTTTTAACAGTATATAAAAAATATGTGATTATATCTCTCTCCTTAACTGGAATTGTTTTGAAATGTTTCATTAGAGTCTGGAAATGAAATAGTTGAGAAATTATTCAAATACTGCACCTATTAAGAGAACCTACATCGGCTAATTGGGCCTTATTTAATCCCTGCCTCATTGGCACTTTGTAGTGCCTTTTATATCTACGTAACGTATTCACTTGCAATGCAAACAAATCCACTTCCGGCACATCCGTGTCCGTTTCGTTGCTATCATCTTCTGAATCTTTCCTCCTTCGTTTATTTCGAGCACATTGGATGATCATTTTATGATAATCACAAATATAAATGTGTCTGGCCTAGAAATGAAAGTATAAATTCACGTTAATAGCACACAACACTGGTCACTTTCTTTTAAAATCTTACTGAATTATCGATAACTAAATTAAGTCGTCTTTGTGTCACAGTTTTTTGAATACGTTTACTGTATGATGCGTTTCCAGCTGCTTTTGTGCAGCGATCGCCTTTATCAATCAAACAACAAATTTGGTCCGTTGGACCTCTCGAATCTTCTTCACCAGTACTAAAACCGTTCATTATACAACCAAAACCAAAGGTTTATTTTGATTGATCAGCTGGTTTGGGTAACATTTTTCCAGGCAGCGTCTCTCATAAAATAAAAAAAGTATACTGAAATAATCGGCTGGTATCGAGCGCCGGTCGTGCACCGATGTGAAAGGCGTTTGTTTATAAATGTCAAAGCCCTGATTGGTCGATAATAAAGGCGGGGAAGTTTATATTTTAAAATATTCAAGAGAAAAACAACACTAAAAATGTATTCGAGTGAATATGTTTAGTATTCGAAAGCTTCCACGACTTTTTTAACTAATTATGTCAAAAATAAGGCTCGGTTTAGAATAAATTATTAAAAAATCAATATTACTGTTAAGTCGCAACTCTCAATATACCATACTGTAGTGTTGGTTGCATAAGGTTTATAATAATAAACTGGTTTTTGAATGTTGGTGTTTTTTTATTTAACTGAAATTTGAAATTTCAAAAACAAATCAAATAATTTTTACAAAAATCAATATTTGTACAGAATTTCATTTGATTTCTTTATGTATTTTTCAACTATAAAAATATATCTTAACATTATCGTCTGTTAAGTACATAATTCTTAATTTTGTAAAAGTAAAATAAAATTCATTAAAGAGCATGTTTTCTCTATAAATTTGGATAGAGAAGAAACCCCCAAAAAGTAGTTATTCAGCAGAATATAACTTCTGGCACTTGACACAGCAACAATCGATCAATTGTCTCCAACACTAGTACAACAATAGAAATTTGAATCTTTTATTCAGGGCATGTAATCAACCATTTTACAATTTGGGTTTAACATTATTATATTGTACGGAAATGACAATGGTTCATCAGATATGATCTTGCCGGTTGGCACGTGTAGATACAACGATTTGTTGTTTGAGTGGCACGCGGCTACACACGTCCTTCTGCACTCACTCACCAGTCAAATTGTTATTTAATCACATTTACTATTATCAGACCATTTGCCTGCCAAATCCCAAATTGCATACTCGATTTGTTTTTCTTCCACTAAATGTAATTATCTTTTATTACACCTATATGCGAAATGTGCGTATTTTTTCATTTTATACAAAACAGGGTCAGAATCGTTGACATCAAACGTGTAGCTTTGTCGCTGGGATGCTTTTTGAAATATTTTCAATATGGAAGAAAGTGTTCGAAAAATTTAGTTATATTAATTATTGCGATAAAATTATTTCGTAGTTAAACCGCGATTGCTTTCCTATTTAGCAAGTCAAGTGTTACTGCTAAAAATTGATGTACAGTGTTGTTAAGGGTAATAAAAGCCAATCACCCCCCGATGTGAGTAAGGCCATCTGTATACATGTATTGTGGCCCGAAATGAACGTCATATATATTGTACATACATAGTTGTTTGTGGTGAAGGCACACTTCCACTTGATCGCAGATTCATATCGTTATGGCCACGTGGCTTCCAGACGAGCATTTGGCAGTCCTTTGACAAAAGAAATTGAGATCATCATGCACCATCTCACACCCGAAATGCTCCATTTAATAATTAACAACTCCATGATAATGAACCGTTAACGGTGCAACGATTTGTACGTTTTTCGGAATATTTATTTCAATTGAAAAAAGTGACTGTAGTTTTAAATTGTAAAAAGGGCAATATTGAAGTATAACCATCCCTGGAGACGAGGATGTGACCGGAGCGAAAACGTCCTTCCCATCATAAGCATAACATGAAAAATCGAAACCCGTGGAGCTTATTCCTGCCATCCTCCCGCCCCATAGCCCTGTATATATAGTATAACAGCAGGATCCATTGATAGTGCAGCCTCCAGGGAAATTTACTCTCGTCCTTGTACGACAACATCCTGCCTTACACTACACTTATATTTCTACGGAACATGGAAAGACTGCCTCTTATATATAGATAACCGTCGCCACACAGAAAGATTTCCCAAAACAAAATTCAATCGAGATACATTTTATTTCCATATTTTCAACATTTCCAACAGCACAAAATTGAAGAATTTAGTTTAATTGTAATTGAAAACAAAAAAAAAACACTGTAAATATAGTGAAAATGTCCAAATTAGAATCCATGATTGTGGAACACATTAAGAAACGAAGTTGGGAGTTTTAAGAGCAAAATTTAATTAGAACGTAAAAGCGAATTACTTGGTTAATGTGGCTCTTCATAGCATCTAATAAGATAAGAAGCAATTTGAGACGGTAATAGCGTTAATATCTGAAGCCTCATTTCATAAACATCGATTAGAGTGTGTTAGTAGTGAATAGGATGCTGTGTGAGTGCTATATATATGTATGCGAGTACGAAGAATTCACACCATGTGTGAATGGTATAATAAGTACATTTTTTATTGCTTCAAGCTTTTGACGATCCAGAAAACGGTTCCAACGTAAATGGGCATCAGCAAACCAAATTCCAATTTCTGGCACATTTTCATAAAAAACTAAAGAAAAAACAAGTTGTTTGGGCGTGGGATTTTCAGGAACCTAAGATAATAAAATAAAGAGCATTGCATCTGACAACCATCTATCAGACACCGCTTTCTTTGGCAAGAAAAACAAGAGATAACAACAAGACCATTAAAAAGAACGACATGGAATTAAGAATTAAATCTTGCAGAAAAAAAACCGAAAGAAAACTCCAAACTCCATCTGACTCAATATTTTTCCTAGATAAAATATTATGTTTGAATGACGGAAAAGTTTTTATCAATACACTAGTACTATGTAGTATTAAGTCAAGAGAAACGAAAAGTAAACGGAGTGATAGATGTTTATTGTAGGGTAAGAGTGTAGAGGTGCGGGACGCGGCCATAGTTAGGCAAGTCCCCAGGGAACATGAGATGAATCTTAGAGGAGGAGCACGGCTACCGGTCGGCTCTTGGACAAATTGCCAGAAACGGGCGACTTTGGGGAGTTTTCGGGGGTGGTGGTGCCTGAATCAACTAACTCATCGTCCAATTTTCCACCAAAGTCACACAAACAAACTTTTTCTTCTTGCACCTAAATAGTATATAGTTTTAATATTTATTACTGTAGCACCTTTCGAAAAATTCCAATTTCCTCCACTCTGTATGTAAACAACCAGTGTTTAAGAATAATGAGACTATTGTGCCAAAAGTTTTTAATTGAATTTCAATTTATTGACTATAACAGATAGTTGAATCGATGACCAGCATGTTGTTTAAGAATAAATTTCAACTAGAAAAATTAATGTCAGAAATTTCGTAAAATTGTTTTCTTCGGTGGAAATGCGAAGAAATGACACGAAATTCCCAATACCAAATCTTGTGCTCTGCTGAGGTCGGAATGGACTTGTGTCTTGCGGCAATGACGACAATCATTCTCTCTCTGGTGCGCCTTATTTCCACTGAGACATTTGTCTATGTTGTGAATCTATGCTCTCTTTTTGTCAGCACAGAACTGTGTGACTTATTTCACAATTTTCTATTCTCCGCCGTTATACGAGAGACAGTATATATGTACTTAGTTAGTGTTGATTGTGCAGACACAGGGGCGGCTTTTTGTTTTCTTACATTCACACACATATTAAGCCACCCTTTGCTTTCTCCTCTTATATTATTGCGAGTATATATCTTTTCATTTCTGCGATTTAGTGGGTGTTATACATAAATTGAACAATAAGCTTTTACGTTATTCTAAATGAATTATGTTGTTTTTGTTTTATTGAAAAAGTTGTCTCCCAATTTTCTAGCATTTCCATTTTCCATTATAGATAAAGACATAATTTATTTAATGCACTTTCCGTTTTGTGTTCCGTATATATATTGAGGTGGTTAATATTTGTCAAAAAAGCTTGCACAATAACAGATACATCTTGGTGTTATTAAATCAAGTTCATAAAATAAAGAGAATCAAGCAGACGTAATAATCAAATAATAAACCTTATTAAAAGCAGTACGTCGCGTCGATTTAACCAGATATCTTATCATCTGTTGATCATTACAAGTTTTCTCCTCCATTACGCATGAAACAACGGCGCTTTCTCTATATATCCTTCGAATTGGAATTGCTTTATTTGTGTGCAAAATTTAATCAATTATTCCTTATGTACACCGTTTACTATTATTTTATGGAACAACAGTTTATGCTGTTTATATGGATGTGGAGGTACTTTATAAATGCATTAAGAAATGAGATAACGATTTATGGGACATTTTAAAACTTTTAGAAAGCGATTGTCCGATTCAAAAAGAGAGTCTATCTTCAGGACAGTCAAATAATATGGAAGAATTAAACAATATGAATCTCTTTATAAGAAAAATCCGTAATATAATGAATAAGTCTTTATTATTTAATTTTGCATTATTGGTATTTCGAAAGTGTCTAATTGCAAGAAAAAAATCAATAAGAGTAGGTACCAAAAAAACAAATAGGAAAATCGTATTTGAATATTTTTCTAAAAATATTGATCTTGATTCTTTCTCCGAGAAAATGAACTAATTCGTTGAATTAAGTTCCAAAAATTGCTAGCAAATTTTTGATTTTCCATCTGGTTGCACACACCTAAATATTTGTCATTCATGTGTCTACAGGTGGTGTAAAATCACTGGATTCCTTCCAGTTTATCTCTGCAACTGTTGATGTAAACACACTAAGGAAAACAGATCAACTTTTCAGAATACAAATTTAATTTTGAGACTGGGAGCATTTTAATATTCAACCTTCATATATGTGTACTATTGTATATATGCTGAAAAAGTGTGTATGTATATGTGTATGTGCCAGAATGTCACCCCAAGTCGCGTGCTCCTTAACATTATGACGTCACACTTTTCTACGAATGCCCTTTGCGAGTTCGAAGTACGCCAAAACCCTATTGGCCACGTCGCCCTCGTTATGGAGGGTAAAGTGTACGCCCCAAAAGCACACACACACACACCAGCCACCCTTACACACAGCATCAGCCCTGTAGCAGCCTGGCTGATGCTGAAACGAGAGAACGTTCACGTTTTGCAACCCCCCGCGCTTTCTGCCTCTCTCCCCCTTTTGCAGAAGCATCACTCTTTCACAACATATACACTCACACAACGTTTTTCGTTCCACCCCCAACACAGTGGGTTATTGAATTAAGCTTATCATTTGATTTCGGGCAGACAGTCGGGTCTCACGCGCGTTTCTGCTGTTGTTCTTAAAAAAAACCCGCGTATACTCCTGGCTACATATACGTACTACTACTACATGGTGGATTCTAGCCGTAATCGTCCATAATTTAATATTAGACTTTGATTCAATTATTACGTCAAACAAGTTTATTTGCTGGTTATATACGAAAAGTTCTTGAATGGATGTTTTTTTTTGGGACCGCACACAAAATATTAAAATCCACAAGTGGTGGTTATAATTTTTTCCGAAAATAATTCAGCGTTTTTCTTGCAAATATTAACGAATAAAGTGCACAACAATAACAACAATTATGGACTATTCGTATTTGAATCAAGCAGGTTTTGATTCGAGTTGCCTCCAAGGCACCACCATGGACCCAACTGGTTTGGGCAATATGCCATGTTCTTATGGTGATTTGACGTCGTGCAGCCAAATGTCGCAGGCGGCCTACCGGTACACGGCGGCGGCCGCTTCCATGGCCCGCACCTACAACCCAACCGGGGCCGGTGGGCCCATGGGCGTCCATCATCCGGCCACCGCCAGTTCGCAATGCGCTGTTATGGGCGGCCGACCCCACGTCCAAGATGTCCACCGAGCCACCATGTTTCCATCATCCATGAATCTTCAAAGTAAGTACGACTGTATTTAAAATTCCACTGATTCAATCGTTCGCGTTTAGCGCACGCCATCTATATAGCACGTTTTAATTAATCGTAATAATTGCCATTGTCTTAAATGTTAATTATAAAAATCGTACAACGGTATATGCATTTTCGGGGGGAGCACGTCTACCGCCTGCTGGAAACCGACTGACGGATGCCGAAGCTTGGCTGAGGTTCTTTTTCTCATTCGCAGGCATTATAAGACCATAACTCAGTTGTGCTTCGCTAACAAGGTTACACCTCGGCCTTAACTCCACTTCACTACCATCAAGTCCGCCCCCTCCGCCGTTCAAATTAAATAATTTAATAGCAAGGAAAGTTTATTGTGAATAATCTAGTTTACAGGGTGAATCAAGTTGAGCGCCGAGCAAGAACAGGCACGGTTCGGGCAGGAATGAGTAGGGGATGTAAGGGGTAGACTTGGACAGAAGGGTGGAGTGAGCACAGACTAAGATGAAAAATGAATTGATTCAATTTCAACTGGTTTATTTCAAATATGACATATATATCGGGGAAATATTGCTTTGTCTCGGAATATTACATGGTTTTGCTTTCATATATAAAGTCGAATCTGTTTACTATTGACTAACTTTATTATTTTTACTACTTACACAAAATAATATATAAAATACGTACTTAGTTACATTAGTTACTTAGTTACTACATAATATAGTAGCGTACTAAAAAATTTTTCCATAATTCGAAGGACAATGTGTCCTTTCGATAAATAGCGAATATTCTCAAATTGAATGAAAATATTTGACTGATCAGTTTGTTGTCGTCTACTGCTTTATATCGCAATCGAGTTTCACAGCAAGAAAAAATGTTTGATGTTTATTTTTCTGAAAACAAACCTTAAAATGAAAATTGGATATCTTCACCTTATGATTTTATAAGAACCCATCCGCACATAGACACAGAGAGTAACGAGAAAAAGCCAAGCAAGCATCACTCACGAAATTATTATCACTCTCTTTTCACTTTCGTTTCCGCGAAACGAACGCAAACATTTACCTCTTGATATAAAGAAAATAAAAGGGAGTCTGTGTGAAATGATGTGCCATACAAGGGTTGCTCATATTCTCGCCAAATTCTTTATTATTTAAGTTAAGATAAACGTTGATGTGCAAAAGCAGGGAAATTAACTACGTATCAATCTTTGTCGTTTTTCTTCTCACTTTGATATTATAATGAAAACAGTATCACTTTTATTATATACACATTTTATTATTTCATATACAACATCAGTGGAAATTTCCAATTTGCTGAAAAAGTATGGAGACAATAAAAGATTTATATTGTTTGATATTTGACGCAAACACAAAGGAATTCGTCTTTTCAGCCATAAAAGAAGTTCTTTTAACCATAAAGTTACTCTACATGTTGCGACAGTAAAAAGGACGATAAAAATTCAATGTGCATTTACATCAATTTTCTTGCTGCTTGCCTGCTTCTTCTCCTCACTCGTTGTATTTTCACATGAAAAACTTTCTCATGCAAAACGCACTCGCCAGAATGAATAATATTTTTCTTTTTTTTTTTTTCACCCCACAGCAAAAAGTTAATGTACACACAATGTGAATACATACAACTTTTCTTTGGTAATTTATACACTGCATTTAGCTTATTTTGAAATCGTAATAATGTTGTCACAGTTTTTCTGCAAATTGTATAACAATGTTGATGTAAATGCGATAAGAAGCGTTTTGGTGGAATTGTAGCCCTTTTATTGCCCCACATACCACATGAATTAAATTAAACTACCTTTATAGTTATACAAAATTCATGTGCAGTCATGCGGTTCAACGCATATAAACCTCAGCATTACAAGAGCATCCACAATAGCATTATATAATTTCAATTTACTCAAAATTCTAGAGAAAAGATCACATTTCGCTTAAATTTCTACTGCTATGAATAAGTCGAAATCGTTCCAAAATATAATAAAGTAGTTCCATAGTTCCCTTAAGTAATTAGTACAGGATGTTAAAGAAAGTGTGTGCAAATGTTAGTAAAACAAATGATACAGTCACACCATGCTAAATAATTATTATGGAAAACTGTACAAGCCGCCCTACAAGAAACCCAATTTAACTAATATATTTAAAGTAAAACCACTGTCATTTAGTTCCGCCATTACAACAAGTTTAGCAGCAAGTTTAAGTTTAGGAAGCCAAGAGAGCATCACAGGAAGAAACGCCTATATTGATCGCACTGAAATTCTCTCCCTTCTTTACGCATTGAAAAATGTCCGCCATATACACATACATTCTTGGATTATACAATTTTGAGATTCTGGATAATGCCAATTTGTTAATTAACTGTTATTCGTATGGCGTATATAGTTTCAGTCAAATGGACTCGTAGGTGACATCGGAAGTAAAATTATTAGACAGAAAATTATACCTTGGCGTTTTTTGGAAAAAGTAGAATTTTGATATCTAATTATTGTTTGGGGAACGAGTCAGTTATTTTGGAAAACTCCTAAAATTAGAGTTAATTCCATTGGAAGCAACTTTTTGCCAAAAGAATTATTAAGTACGAAACTTTCTGTAAAATTTGCTTCACGCTTCAGTTATTATTGTTAAAAAGGGTGCAAAGCACACACGCTTCCATCTAACATTTTTAGTAATATTACCTGAAATTATTATTATTATAAATTTTCATTGTTATTGTAGGTGGATTGCCTTACAAAGTTTATCCTGGCCATGATGGTGTTCTAACTGAAAAACGAAAACAACGTAGGATACGAACAACGTTTACATCTGCACAACTTAAAGAATTAGAACGAGCTTTCCAAGAGACACATTATCCCGACATCTACACCAGAGAGGAAATTGCAATGAAAATTGATCTTACAGAAGCTAGAGTGCAGGTAAGTGGAAATTACAAACATTTTTATTATATAAAAACAAATTGTATCTATTTTTACATTCCTATAATAAATTAGTAACTAGTAAGTATGAAAGACACAGAAAACATTATAATTGACAATTAATTAAAATATAACAGCGCATCTGAAATATTGTAATAATTATAAAGTTTATTAATTACAATGTGCATAACATATTTTAATTTTTCCTCCAACAACATGGGGACTGCTTGTGTGTTTTACCATTACAACGTAATGTTTTACACTGATGATGACATAACATTCATTTATCATTCCCTTTTTCATCCGACACCACGTTGTTCAATTTATCTTTTCGTCGGCACATAGTGTTATTTTTTTTTCGGTGCCTTTCTGTGTTATGTGTGTGTGTGCGGTTTACCTATACATGCACGGAAACCCACCACCACCCCCATATTCACCGCGAAATATATGGAGCTTCGCGTACAGATCCACTCTGTGGCGGTCACATACTCCCGCTCTTCCCCATATATATTATGAAATATTCACAACAGCCAGAACGGAAGCCCAGGTGTACCAGCGTCTCTTACAGCCAACTAAATTAGACTTAACGATATCAATATCTATAAAAGTAATTCCTTCACTTTCGGTTTTCACTCACAAATTATTCATCAACTTCATTGCAATGCTGCTGTTGTGCTCAGCTCGCTTTTCCCCACACAACGTAGGCCCTTAGTCTTTCCTTCTCTTGCCTCCTGTTGGTTCTGTATTTTCCAATAGAGTTTTCTTGTTGTTGTTGTTGTTGCGGTGGCATCATATGCCATCATTTTGTGTTGCTTTACTGTACATGTATGGAGGTTTTTGTATTATAATGGATAAGGGATCTGGTGCAATTTTGTACTTTGTCACTCAACTGGCAGCACATACATTACAAAATGGTATTTGAAAAAAAGTTACATGGAAAATCAAATAATGTTCACTTAAAACAAAACGTTTTACCATTAGGATGATTAAAGTCATTTCGAGTTATTGTGGGCTTTTTATTTAAATAATTGGGACAGATTATTTGTACATAATATAAATATACAAAATACTATCCGTTAATGTTTTCTGCTAGAGTTTATAGTTTATTCTGTAAATAATAAATATATGTATAATTGTATACACTTAAAATAGGTACATTTATCTGATTTATCAAAAAGACTGTACATAATTGCAGAAATTTAGTACAATAAGCTTTTTAGCTTTTTTTCATGTGTAAATATGACTTTTATTAAAAATGGGATTGTATTATAGGTATTGTATGTAGAAATGTCGAAGGTTTTCATATGTAATCAGTAT
>SSSI01003904.1:0-17005 GCA_004796505.1 Oryzaephilus surinamensis | reverse complement strand
CAAAAAAGTTAAAAATTTTATTAAAACATTCAACATTTTGAGGTTATATTCTACTAAAATTACAATTATTTTCACAAATATTTCCAAATTTTTAATAGGCGGCTACATGTTTCAATGTTATTTTAACGAATGACAGCGTTTATTATAATTTTTTATTATGGATTTTGAAAATATTAGGAATGTTTACGGTAAATATTGTGAGATTTTGGCTTTGGTCTTTTTTTTTTGTGTTTTTTGTTTGGAATATAAACATTTTCTTTCCTTTTTAAATAAAGAAAATATTGACACTGGTTAGCGAAGATTAGGTTAGGTTTAGGTTAGGTTAGGTTAGGTTTAGATTTAGGTAAAAGTGTGAGATTTTGGCTTCGCGTCAGCGAAGCCAAAAACTCATCACAACAAACTCAATCAATTTTTATGATTTTTTTAATGGTCGGTTCAGGGATTAGAAGTTCATTAAAATTTGGTGTGAAACGTATTTTTCATTTTTTTTTTTCAAAAAAATTGTGGATTTTCCGCAATTTTTTTTTCAAAAATCATTTAAAAACAACCTATAGTTCATGTTAGAATTGAAAATTTGTTGAAATAAGCAACAACATAAACTTTACCGGACCCTCAATTTCAATAAGGACCACGTCCTTTCTAGATTTATAATACCTGACTGGCGGATTGACCGGCCCGCAACTGTACATACTACATATGAAAATAAACACATAATTTCATTTTCAAATAGGTATTGATCGACTATTGTGTTATGGTTCGTTTTTTAATATAAAGAATGTAACTACAACGGGAAATTTTAAAATTTTGACAAGTAACTGCATTTTTCAAAATATACATTTATCCGAATTCATTGCTTTGGTTACTTTTCGAACTAGCTATAACTAAATTTATACGTATTTTTATTTTTGCTATTTATAAATTTATACATATAAAATTATTGTTATATACACATAAATACAACAAGCATAAACATAATAACAAATCTACAAATCTGAATATGTAAATTTTCTATCTGTCTATCTTATATGGTACATATGTATGTATGTATGTATATCGTCGATGCGCGTGCAATACCGCGGAAGAGCAATTTGTTAATACCGCGTCACAGCAAAAGGCGCAAAATTGAAATATCGCGTCAATGAATTCTTAACGCGTATTAACTGGTAGTAGATTTGATAAATTTTGAATTAGCTAATAAGGAACCTTGATTTTGACATCGAAACAATACCGCGAAACAGCTTTGTGTCTCAGTTTGGCAGCAAGATTTCCATTTTTTTTCACCTTCTGTAAAATCGTACAAAAGCCGATACGCGGTATTAACAAATTGCTCTTCCGCGGTATTGCACGCGCATCGACGATATGTATTTGGGCTTGGAATTTCTATAATACAATTGCCAGTGGCGTAAGACGAAAATTTAAATAAGGTGTGGGGTTTAATTAATAAACTCACACCATTTACATTCATTGCATTTTATAATTGATATGTTAAAATAATCTTTCATACGTTTATTAAGTCATTTAACATGTTATAAACGTTTTTTTAATATAATCTTTTACGTTTAAATAAATATAAATACGCACTACTAATGCAATGGAATTTATTTCATAACTTAATTTGTTGAATCAGTCTTTTATCTAACAGTAAATATAATTTTTTAATAAAAAATAACGACAACTTAATTGGATTATTTTCAATAGAATTGTTCCAACCATTTCATTCAAAACAGTTCCATTATTTAAACGATTAGAATTTTGAATGATTTTTCTAGAGTTAGTTGAAACAAATTCATTGTTTTAATGTATTTTTAATTAGAATTAATTTTATAAAAACTGAAAAACAGGTACTGAAACTTTTATTTTTATAACATTATTGTTAACAAAATTGCTTCCTATAAATTTTAATCGCTTTGTGCACATAATATACCAAAAAAAGTGAAAGTATTTTCAATGTTATTAAGAGCAAAATCTTACAGTTGGTTGTATGGTATAATATATAATTATATAAAATTATTATATTATACATTTTATAAATACATAATATTGAATGAATGGATGTATGTACTTTTATATATGTTGACATTAGGCTAAAAGGAAGATTTTAAATAAGAATAAATATTTGTTGCGCAACAATAGTGTGATTGTTATAACTTTGTATTAAATAAATATGAATTTATATGGTAACGCTTTTTATATACAATATAAAAGTGTATTCCTTAATTAGTATAAATATAAACAAAACACAACAGAAAAATTAAACATAATTATGTAAATAAAATATGAAATTGTCACACATAAAATACAATTATTAAATGAAATACTCTTGTATGTATATGAACGAGTATATAACAAGGTTGTAATAGTTTAAGAGTGTGTATATTATATAATATAAACCATTCAAAACATATGGTTTAGGGTTTACATAGCGCTTGTATATGTGTAATGTGTATGTATACTGTAATCTTTAGGCAGATGTGTCTTTTCTAACATGTGAAACAAATTAAGAAAAACTACTGTGAGAAATAAGAAGCCGCCCCCCACCCCGGATAACGCTTAGTCGCTTATTTATTGTAGATAAATTTATCTTTTCGAACAATTTTCCTTCATAATTCAACGTAATAATAATTTTATTTAGATTGAAATTGATTAATAATAATTTTAATTAGGTGTTGATTACAACCCCTATAAAAAATTATTTTCTCGTTTTAATAATAAACAAAAGAAAAATTTATTAGAACAAGTCAGCTGCACCCACTTATATGTGGGTTCAAGGTTCGAATCCGGGACAATGGCCAATACAAAAACAAAACCATACATGTAATAAATATGTGTACAATATTTTTTAAGTATGTAAAAGTGTTTGTAACTAGCTATTGAATGAATCAACTGCGAATTTGTATGTTTTATATAAAAAATATATGAGTATGTTTTAATTTTATTATCGCTCAATTGATATAATTTATGGATACAATATAAATAATTTGTATATATGTAATATACATATAGTATACATACTACTTGATTTTATTTTATTTTACTGAAAAAATTCAATGTACATACATTTATGTATATGTATGTGGTAGCTTTTAAAATATTTCAAAATAAAAATAAATTTCCGGGATGAAAAAATTTCGTTTGAAAATGGTTAGTTTAAAGAATGTTTTCTTTAAGTTTCCCTATTCTAAATACACACATATTACGTCATTATTTACATAAACAATTAGAAGTTATTATTACTTTTAATTCGATTTGTAAGTATATACACATAAATACATATAAGAAAAATTGACATATAATGACAACCATACACATTGGAACAATTTTAAACACATATGGGCAAATATTTTAGCTCTTTTTTTTCATATTTTTCACTTTCTTACAAAGTTCAATTTCAAGGACTAAATAAATTAGCTATTATTTAATCTACATTTTGTTAATGTTATATATGTATAATATTTATATGTATGTATTTATTATTCCTATAAACCGATAATTTAAGTTAAGTAGTTGGTACTACAAAAAAATGGTAAAATAACCAAAATATTAATCATAATTGCGAAATATTGTTGATACATAATATATGAAAATTTTCCAGAATATGCATACATATTAAGATAATTTTATTTCCTGTTTGAAATAATTAATCGCTCATTAACGGAAAAAGTTATTCAAAATAATTTATCAATTCTCTGTCATTTCAGGCAAATTTATTTGTTATTGTAATATACATATGTATTATATGTACATAATATTTAATGGTGGAAATTTCTCCTTAATTATTGGAATATGTATATGTATTCATAATTAATGATTTCATATTATACAATTAAAAAAAGTGTAAATTTTATGTAATTGTCCGCTTTTCCTAGATTTAATTTGATTTTCCGGTAAATTTAATAAATTGTTTAAATTAAACAATTAAACATAGGTATCGATAGGTATATATTATTTTCTAATTGAATGAATAAATAATGAATAATTCTGTTTCAATTATGTAGGTATAGTTAATGTGCTATGAATTATTATTATAATATGTACAAATGTATTTATATTTAGTTTAAAAGCTAAATTTTTAGTTATACATATATGTACATACGTATGTATTATGTATACTGCCAGGACCATGAAACGTGCACCTAGGTAAAATGTATGATACAAACTTTGACCGTAATAAGTAATTATGACACTTTTTAGAGTGCCTGATTCTAAATATCAATATGTCCTTTCTACATTTATACATGGGTCCATGGGTGTCTTCTCTCTGTGATCACTAGTGTACATAGTATTTTATTAGTACATACGTCTGTATGCATAAAATAACGAAACATTTCCATTCTTAAATAATAAATTATTTATAAATCAAAAAAATATTTTCAAAATTTATTTTATCCAGTAAAAATTTACACAAAATTGTTCGGCCTTTTTAGGTTTTAAGTTTTCAAACTTGTGAAAAGTTTGTTAAAATTCAATCACGAAGAAAATGATCGAACTTACCTATAGAAACTCTTTCACAGGAATGTCGAATTTATGCTAATGTGTTTCTTAAGTCTAATGACTGTTCCCAAAGTTATAAAACATTAATCTTTAATACGTTATTCCTATACCTATATTTCAAAATATGTATGTAATCAGAAATAAAAATGATCTAAATCCAATAGATATCCAGATAAATCTATATACTAAGTAAGTAACTAAACCTTATACAAAAAAACTATAAACTATATATAAAAAAACTCAAAGATATTAGAATTTTATTATTACTTCTTATTATTTTATACAAAACAAAAAAATAAGTCTTATATCCATCTACGACAGACGCATTAAACAGAAACAATTGTGATTCTAATTTCATTTTACAGTTTATAAAAAATTGTCATTAACAATAAAATTTTGCCGTTATTACTCATTACATGCGAATAATGAATCTAAAGAATATTTATATTAATTAAAGAATATTTTTGATGTGGTGTGGAATTAATATATATTTATTATGTGTATAATAAAGCCCCACGTTTATAATCAGGGAAAAATCGACGAACTTTAACGAACAACTAACTGGTTTTTCTCTCAAAAATTAAATTAAAATGTCAATTCCATTTACGAAAAACATTGTGTCGAATTTATAAAGTTTAGATATTTGAAAATTTATGAACAAATCAATTTTTCGACTAATGCCATTAGTTATCATTTAATTTTATATGTTATTTAAATTTTATAATTTTATTTAATGTGAATTATCAAAGTTTAGTTCACATTGCTAGGAAATTATTCATACAATGTTATTTTCAACAGATAAACATAACATAAATTGAATTTATCAATAATTTAGGTATATAACTATACATATTTAAAATTTGTTCATGTGTTTGTAAATGAAACAATTTTATATGAATATAAAATATAAAACCTTATTATAGCAACTCTAATTAGACTTACCGTATAACTGTCAGTATATAGTTGAAATTTTGCGAAGAGTTTTTAAGTTAATGTATTACATCACCTTATCGTATTTTATAAAAATGGAAAGTGTTTTGGAATTATATTCATACGGAGTCATAAATTATCATCAATTATGTGATCGATTTAATGTATTAAATTAACGATCTAGTATACTTGTTAGAGTGTTAGATCTGCAGAATTTATGGATGTTTAAACTAACCTCACTCTTTTAAAATGCTATACTATTCTAAACTCTAAATGCTTCTTAATTAACATGAAATCAAGTATTTCCTATCTTCCTGTAATCTTCTTTTTTCAATACCGTCATGCTAAGTTACAATGCGTGTCCATTTGTTACAAAAATAACGTTTAGCATTTAAGATAAATCCAAACTTTATGCAAAAACTCTCTAATATGTACTAAATTCATATTCCATGTACTGGAATGTAAATAAGAAACATTATAGTTATTTTCAAAACAAGTGTGGAAAGTGGAAAATATCGTGCGAGTGTGAATAGGTTTCTAAAGTAGATTGTTATATTGATATTTACTATTTTCTGTAGGGGTCGTGTAAAAAAGCTTATTCACACACGTGCGAAAACAATTTTTGACAGCTATACACAAACAACTAAAGCCAAGGCACAAGTTTTACACATGATAGGAAATTATAAAATGAAGAAAAAAATAATTACAAATTTAGTCAATATTGGGCCTTTAATCAGTCTGTCGATTATTTACTGTTATGATTTTATAATAATGATAAATTGTGATGTCAAGTTGATGATTAGTTGTGTGAAGCAGCCTTAAATTTTGTATAGTTCAACCAGAAACAATATAAAATTACAAATTTAAAGGTAAAGCTTTAAATTCTCTATAAACGGTTACATATGAATGTGCGTGTTTAAGGGTTGGTTTATGCAGGGATTTTAATTTAAAATTAGATTTAAATTAAGAATTTTGCTGTCAAAATACTTTTTAAAATATTTTAAATTAAAATATAATTAAATTATAATTGAATTATAATGTTTTTATATTAATAATTCAACAACTAAATTTAAATGTAAAGCTTTAAATTCTCTATAAACATATGAATATGCGTGTTTAACTTTTTTTCAGGTTAAATCTAAATTTAAATTAAAATCCCTGCATAAACCAATCTTTACTCGACTTCGTCTCGTTGGTCCAATTTCACACTCACACGAAATTTTTTTCCACTTTCGTTACAAAATATGTAACATTTCACAGTAGAACAAAAAACAAATTCCATTTTTTGGTCATACATTAAGTGTACCTATAGTAGTGATTGCAGAAAGGACGCACCTAGGTTCCTAGGTATAAATGTAGATAGGACGTTGTCCTTATTGGATACATATTTGGAAGTAGGCAAAGTTGCTAGAATTTCAAAATTCAATAAGGTCGAAGTTTTACCTGAGTGTCTCTTTTCCGTGATCATTACGTATACTAGCCAAATTTTGGGGTTACATAAAATTATGGTCCTTTCACACAGCTTAAACTTGTAAAGTAGTCAATGTTGTTATTCGGTTTAATTAGAAAAAACACTTGCGTCTAGCCATCAAGCAATTACGTTTGATGCCGGTAGTGGGGTCATAAAATTTGATTGAGTTTGTCGTGATGAGACTTGAAAATCTCACACTTTTTAATCAAACCGAACCTAACCTAATCTAATCTAATCTAATCTAATCTATGCTAACCAGTGTAAATATTTTCTTTATTTAAAGAAGGAAAATGTTTATATTCCAGAAAAAACAACAAAAAAAGACAGCCATGGGATGCGATCCACGGAGTCTAGCTTGTACGACATACTCTTCCGCCACCACTAAGCTGCTACGTCTTTAACAAAATTTTTGTTGATACATATATATTAGTACTTTAGTAGTATCATGCAAATGCGCATTACCGGGATCATACGTAATTGCTTGAGGGCTAGACGCAAACGAAAAAACATACCTATAAACATCTGATATCATTATTAAAGCACAGGAAATACACCAAATCATATCATAATCATATCAAAATTTATTGAATGAAGTTATGACGTCAGTAAAAACATGAACCAGAGTGTAAATGACTATTATACTGTACCAAGTAGTTCTAAGAAGTTTCTATTTGTTAGCTACATTCCACATGTAAGTACTTGACTTTTAGGCACAATAGTATAAGAATACTAATTGTTCTACCATGCCAAACTGGGGATAGAAAAACTGGAAACAATAACCAAACGACCAGTTGATTTTGTCACCTCCACTATTATATACATATGTATATGTATGTATGTACATATGTACATGCATAGGTAGTTTTTTATTAAAAAATGTTGCATAAATATTGTAAAAATTTATTGTTTAAGTTTTCTTTATTAATTGTTCTGGAGACACATACCTACATATGCAGGTATTTAGCGGTACGTATTAGCCACGAAACATTACAATCGTAAAATTTATTTTTCTTATATCTCCTATTATAATTTTATGTATACATATGTTTATATTAAGTTAACACTAAAAAAAATTGCCTTTTCCTAAATAAAAGCTATGTTTATTTTTTATTGGTAACATTCTAATAAATCTATGTATGTAGTTTTTCATTTTAAATTGTATTTTCAAAAAAAACCATCCAGTTTATCAATTTTTTTAATATTGAAGAATAAAAATTTTAAGTTTGCTAAAGGAGTCTTGGTGTAGCTCTTATTTTGCAGTTGTAATTTTCGAAAATTCTGTATTGTAAATTCGAAAATTTCGTGAATTTTTAGGTACATATACATTATGTAAGTAGGTTTCTCGTTTCTTATAATTATCGCTAAAAAATTTGTTGCAGTATTTTAATACTTAACATACTCATACATTTTGTACATTTTTAATAGATTTTAAATATACATTATTTTCCACAGAAAAAATGTTGTGTCCCACTTTAAAACATTAACAATTCAAAAAGAGGCCCATTTTAAAGACCTCCACACTTGTTTACTAAATGGAAAGTATAAATTGTAGAGAAAAACTAGGTATTTAATCGGTTCCAATATCTAATACGAAGATTGCAAAAAATGTTATTATTTGCAACTAAGTTTTTATCAAAAAATAACTTTTTTGAAATTTTGGAAAAACAACTTTGCCTTTGGATGCCTACATATACCTACCTATGTATGTACATATGTATATACAAATTTTAGAAGCCTCTCATTGCGGATAAAATAACACAAAAATATTTTGCTAAATATAAATATTTTCTATTGAAATCAGGATAATTCTGGTTAATCTAAGTCCGTTGGCAAAATTTAATTATCGATATGGTTGTGTTTCTACCTCAACATGGCTCTGGTTTAAATTGCTCCGGTAAAAAACTAAAAAAAATTCCCGCGCATGTCAAAATTTGTAGAAAATTTAACAAAAGCATTTTTTTAGCAATACAACTGTTGAGAGAAAATTAATATGTACTGCTGTGTGCATAACTCGGTAAGTTAATCGATTATTGAAAAATTTCAAGGAACTAAACAATGGCCTAAGAACAAACTTAAAACTACAGTAGCTTTTATATTTATACTTATGAACCCTATGAATACAGGAGGTGTGTGTTTCCTTTACAGCACGTTCAAAATTAATTTATAACATTCACAATCACAAATGTTTCTGTATCAGAATTTAATTAAAGCATTTCGCAGAATGGCTTCATTGAATAGGTTTTAAATTGTTAATAAAATGTATCTTGTATGTGTACATAAACATTTCTAGTTGTTTGTTGTAGGGTAAAAGTATTTATTATAAAAGACAATGTATTTATTTCAATAGAGAAGTACTGGAAATTGAATAATGAAAACACAAACTATGTATATTCTTTGCATACGAGTATAATTGCTTTTAAAGGTGTATTTCTATAAAGCGTTACAAAAACGCCAACGCTAAGCGGCCAACCAATACGTACATTGGTTTTCGTATTTACCAACAATAGTTTTATAATTTTTCTATTTTTAAAATTATTGTTCTATTAAATAACTATACATACATATACATTATCAAAATACTGTAAAGTATATCTAATAGATTTGGATTTGACTATGATTACGTTTAAAATTAAATTTTGTTACCTGTGTACTTCTATATTAAATGGGTTTACTTGATTTTCTACTAAATCCACACTGTTTAGGTACCATTGCAAAACTAGGTAATATGTAGATAATTTTAACATTGTTTTTATCGTTTAAAGTCAACAAAATCGTATTTAACAAAAAACTTCTTATCATATAGAATAAATTCATAAATGAACTTGTTTATTATATAAGGTAGTCCTTGACATAAGAATAAACAAAATTATACGTGTATGTATATAAAATTTGAGACGAATTTATTAGTAAAGTTTTTAAAAGCGTACTCAATTACATATTACGTATTATGTATAATATGTACATACATACATATGTATGTTTACACGTAACATTTACTTTGAATGAAACATTTTATATTTAATATAAATTTTTCATTGTATTTTTTAACAATTTTACAATCACATTTAATCATATATGCATATATACAAGTCATACTTATTTTTAGAATATTTTGGCAAGTTTCAATATACTTCAACGTTAAAAGCTACCTACACTGTTAGTTTATCACCTTTTTGTTTTTACATGTAATATACTAACAGAAAGGTTAATTTTTAATTGAATTTTAAGAAATTAGCCCTTGCAGGTATGACATTTGAAAGAGTTATATGGAAATATTTACTTTTGAAATTAGTAATCAATTAGTGTAAATAAAATGAAAATAAGTGTTTTGATTTACACAATACATTATTTAACTAAACATATGAACTTTCATTTTCTTTAAATAAACTTCATATATTGATTGAGGTCTCAGATTAAACTTAACAATATACAGTATGAAAAATTTGAAATAGAAATTCCAAAAATATTTTCCCACTCTTTTAAAATTTTTGTTTGATTTACGGTTAGTTGAGGTGTTAAAAAAAACAATAAAGGTCGTTTTTAAAGTCACCAGTACAACAATGTATAACAGGACTGACCAATGAACATCATAGTATACCTCTAGATATACATACACATATATATATATATATATATATATATACATATATATAATATACCCACTCAATTCTTATTCTCTTCTTTTATACCGTGTGTTTGCAAACAAGTTCTTTTACCTGATTCCTTGATGAATTGGTATTTTAAAGTATAAGTGGCGGCACAATATAACACATACTATTTAACGCACCCCAAAATAATTCCAAGAATTTTTCAAAAACGGATATATATATGTCAAAATTATGTAAATTGAAAATTTCATCGATATTTAAAAAATAAGAACTTAAAATATGTCCCATTGTTCATCTTTTTTAGAACAAGAAATAACATTGCGCCGGTAATAATAGCTGACTTTTACAGAATTTGTTTCATTGATGTAACTAAATACTAAAATATAACTTATATTGGTTAATTATTTTCACGTTATTTTAAATAACTGTAAAATAAGACTGTCACGTTCAAAATGAAACTATTCCGATTATTGTGTTCACAAAACGCATTCTTTTGGACACTCTTGTTAAACGGTACAGTTTTTCATAAACTGCATAACGATTAATGCATATGAAAAAATAAATATGAATTTTAGTCTTAGATTAATTAGCATGTCATGATTAAGTTGATTTTTCTTATAGAAATAATAACACCTCTAAGCTGTATCTATATTCTAAATTATAAGAAAAATATTTAATAGATGAAAGTTTATATGACGTAAACAAAATTTTATCATCTATAACAATATTTACTTTGCCTAAATGGAAGATTTCAAAAATATTATATTAGGGGTACCACATATAAAAAAGTGACTTAAATATTATTTCACAATAGAAAATACGTGTAAATCATAAAATACAAACTTTTATTACTATTCTTATTTCTTATGGTGAATGAAGGTCGTTAAATACAAATTCCATATATTTTTTTATTTCGTATCAAAATGATTCAAACACTCAAGACAAATTAATATTAGAATTGAAAGATATTTACAAATTACGTGTTAAATTGATGAGTCACGAGTGTATATGCATATACATATGTATGTTTGTATAGTTATTTGCAACAAATAATAATAAAACACTTCTTTATGCTTATACGTACATACGTACTTATTAATATTTTCGAAAAAACTACATTACATAAAACAGTTCCAATGTTCAAGTAAATAAAACGTATATTTTTTAGTGTTTATTTTAAGTACTTATTTATTGCCTATTGTGAAGTGTAAATACATTTTTAAAGGTTCTGTTGTTATTTATATTTAAAATTTGAAAATATAAAAAGTTAAAATTGATGGCATTTAACAAGGGTAAAGAATTGAATTCGCAATTTTGATGCGATAAATTTGCCAGTTTTCCATATGATACCTTATTAATCACTCATTGAGTTATAAGTTATAACTTATAACCATTCAAATAGGACTTACTATGAGTTAACTAAATTTAATACTAAGATTTACGAGCCTAGTAATGAATTTCATAATAAAACCGAGAATAATTGTAAAACATACGAATATGTTGATTTCAATGCCCCATTAATAGAATTATTATGTTATAATAGAACTAATATTTTGAATTTTGATATGAGGCGCCGTTTGGACCAAAACAGAATGTGTTTTGTAATTCAAAGTGTGTTTCATGATTGAAAATTCATTTTTCAATTGAAACTGTGATTTGCAGATAAAAACTTTGTTGCATCCCGTTACAATGAGGGCATATTACAAATGTTTATTTATATGTATTCTTAATATTTTCCTCCAAAAAGTGAAGAGGAAGAAGAATATTTATTTGACATTTGATTTGACGTTTATATCACTATTTGCGTTTCCCATTTTCGTGTAAGTGTTAGTGACATCAGTCATAACCTCATAACTCAATTAAATAAACATTTGTGACTCCCTCATTGTATAACAGCATGAGAGGAAGCTAAAGTTTTCAATCACAAAACTTACTTTAAATCATAATACAAACATATAATTTCAATCATAAGATAAATTTTCACTCAATAAATTATTTTTCAATAATAAAACAAATTGTATTTTGGCCCAATCGACCAAATATTCCAAATGCACTAGTACTAAAAGGTGTTCTTTTAGAAATTGATTAAAAAAAAGAAAAACTTTCTAAGCTAAGTATTTCTGTAAGATATCAATTTTTTGTTTTGCAGTAAATAACGTTATCATTTTCCTTATACCAAAGTAGAACATAAACTAAAATTAAAACCAATAAAATTGTATTTGATAAAAATGATTTATTTAGCATAAACGGTAACAACATACATATTTGAGAGAATTATTTAACGATAAAAATGAATGAATTATTTTATAGCAATCTACTGTGTGTATATTTTAGTATAATACCGATATTTGTAATTTACTTTTAAACATCTGGCCAATTTTAAGCACCACCTGTACCATCAGATGCTATGTTTTCCGTAAATATTAGAAGCTTATGGTTTTAGCCACTAACCAGCAACCAGTAACTACATTTGACCGTCTAAAAATCACTTAAAAATATATACATTACGTATAAGTTACAAGGGCTCCGGTAAAGTTTATGTTGTTGCTTATTTCTACAAATTTTTGTACCAAACTTTAGGAACACGTTTAGAAACACATTTTATTCAAAATGAGGTACGGAGGAATTAAATTTACAAGTTACTGTTACATAAATTAAAAATTCTGATAAGAGGTAATTTTTTAAGGTTATTAAATTCCATTAAAGACATAAAATTTGCAATTCACATTTGAATGCTACTACTTTTTAATTACAAAAAGTGTTTATCGCAAATACAAAAAATGTTTTATTCTCACGTTTATGGTGTTTTGTTTTGATTAAGAAACTTAACAATAGGAACAGTTTGCATAAAAACAAAATATAAAATATTTGTGCTAGTTTTACCGAGGTTGGTAATAAATTTCGTATTAACATAATAATGTAGAATTGTAGAAGCTATATAACAAATTTTATATTTGTCGTATATAATATATCACATAATAAAATATGGCCATTCTCCACCAACACCTATTTTACACGTATAATATAAACTATTATGTAAAAAATAACTGAAAAAGTTATTAAAACATTCTTAACAAATTAATTCACAAATTAATAAATCAATCAATAATAAAGAGTGTATGGACGTGACTTGTCAGACATATTCAACAATTTTATTGTTTTATGTTATAAATATTTTATAAAGAATATCTTTAAAGTTTTATTAAACACTCGTAAATTATGGTTTTAATTACTTTTGTAGTATTTATAATACGACTTATTCATTACAGTATCCCATTACAGATTAATATTTCAGTTAAATAAATCTAAAAGTTTTAAACGAATTGAAATTGATTTAATAATTTCCCCAATTATTAGTAACGAGTAACGGTAATTAATGAATTTATTATGATCAACGAAGAATTTTAAAGTGTAAAAGACATACACAGTTTCATGTTTTATAATTGAGACTTAGACACAAGTATAATTTAAATATTATTATAAGTCTACTTTGTGACATATAACAAATTCATTATACGCATGATCAGTAACTTATACGATAATATTCACATTATAGCATGGATATCATAGGTATTATTTCCCTATAGCAACCCCTGTATATTTAATAAGCAACGTCGGTACGTCGGCATTCAACAATGATATAATTAAATAATTAATGATAAATAACATGACAGTTCATGGACATTATAGATAATTATGGTTTATGCACTTGTCTGGTCCCCACTCGTGACGTTACAGAAGCCACTTTACATTCAGAGGCTTAATGACAGAACTAAGGTCCCTAACCCACTAAAAATTTAATATTTGTCAAAGATTTAATTTTTTCTTGTATAATTCAAATTTTAAATCTAATAATTTAAACATTCAAGAAGTTGTTTATAAAATAAGCAATGTAAAGTTATTATTCACATGTAATTTAAATATACTTAAACTCCACAATAGATTTTGGTAATTACTGTCAATTGCTTGTGACGTCACAAGAGCTACTTCTCATTTCGAGTCGTTGTGGGGGAAATGGCGCCCCGACCATTCTATACAATATCCGTGATATACTAAACAATATCCAAATTCCAAACAGATACTATACTGTATTCAGATAGGGAAGAAGAATCGTCCATCTTGAATTATGGCTTTTTGTTAAAATAACATTATAAAATTTAGACTGTAGTAGTTCATGTACAATAAGCATCAAGTAAATTTATCAACAATTATTTACCCATCTCTTGTATATGTTACATAATGGTAAAATAAAATCAAAAATAAAAATTATCGTGTTCTGATTAGAATTATTTGTTGAAGATATGTAGGTTTATGACAATCATAATTTTACATTATACTTGATTTTGTAAAATATTCGAATTTACATAATTGTTAATTTTCTGTTGAATATAATAGAGAATTTCTAAGGTAATTTGATAATTTCGATATTAATTTATTACTGTGAAATATATGTTAATTTCTTTGTATAGATCTTCGAGTTTTATTAGAAAGTATTTTAATAATGTGGTGGCGAATCTAATCTTAGTTAACATTAATAATTAACTAGTAATTTCCTTATGTGATTATTATATGTGAACATTCAAAATTAATGGATGATTTTGTGTTTATGTTAATAGTTTTTATTCATAATTTTAATACATTTAAAATAACAATTATTATTGTCTTGTAACACATGAAGAATGGAAAAAAAATCGGTGTCTTTCTTCCTCTCTACTTTTTCATTTAAAATTTCAAGTATAGATAAATAAATTATGTTAATTTCACTGATATTACCATAACCAGTCTGTTATATTGTCAAATATTTTAATGACTTTTCATTATTAATGATAAGCTTAACGTCAAATCATTAGACTTATTATTACTTAATACCAAATAATATTCACAGGTACATAAACTAACCTAGATACAGAGCCTAAAAAATCTCATTTAATCATCGATCTTATTATTATACTAGTATGTAGTTATGTACCATATTTGCTCAGAAAATAGCCACAGCAAATCGGCTCTATTCGGAGGTTTTGAAAAATGTTTTTTACACGGATAATTTAATATAACCGGTTGGTGTTGTATTTCTCCCATCACGACTTGAAATGACAAGTTGCTCTTGTGACGTCACAAGCAATTGACAGCTATTGCCAAAATATATTGTGGAGGTTGTGTATATTCAAATTGAATGTGGAAATAATCGAAAAATATTAAAATTTTAATATACATTAATTTAATAGGTAAACAGTTCTTTTATTTAAAATTTTTAGGGTCCTCTTCTGAAATCAGCGGTGGGGAGCTAGCGCACCGACAGGGTATCTAAATTATTCGTGTTTTTTATGAGTGTACAGGTTCTGTTTTAAAGCATACTTTATTCAAACACTAAAAAATAGGGTATTTTTCAAAATTTCGAATACTCTTGCTACAATTAGGCTCTTTCTCAAATGAATGAACTAACTATACCTATTATAGTAAGGAATAGATTAGAAACCATGGTTATATAAGGTCGATGCATTTAATCAATACAAATGAAGTACGTATTAGTCATTTATAAATGTGAAAAATTGCAATTTAGCAATCAATAAATAACATGTGGGTATATATCC
The DNA here is from genome assembly GCA_004796505.1 of Oryzaephilus surinamensis. Lineage (NCBI taxonomy): Eukaryota > Metazoa > Arthropoda > Insecta > Coleoptera > Silvanidae > Oryzaephilus > Oryzaephilus surinamensis. The sequence goes on along the minus strand of SSSI01003904.1, from coordinate 914 downwards.
CAGTAAACATGGGTACGTAGATTCAACGTGGAAAAAATTTTAAAAACCAAACGTTGCTAAACAGGACGAATGTCGCTCGAGTCAACGTTATCTGTAACGTTGAAAACAACTATTATTCAACACTTATATTAAAATAAATATACACTTTGTACTAAACTATATTTCAACGGATAACTTATATCAATGTAAAAATTGAATTATAGTATAATTAAACTAAAAATTCACCCTCTATTCAACATTCATATTAAATTAAATATATACCTTGCAAACAACTATAATTCAACGACTAGTGTATATAGGATATAAATGTTTTGAGCAAACTACTTTTCAACAATCAATTCAGTGTTAAAGTAACCACAAAATTGTTACTGAAATGTTATAAACATATGTATGTATACAAAAATGAAAGTTGAACTTACTGATATTTAAACCAGTAAGTACTCAAATTCCAGTATTTCTGCATGTCGCATACTTTATTCAAGTACAATGAGCGACTTGAAAAATCCGAGAGCAAAATGCTCTGAAATTAGACTCAAATAGCTTAACTTATATATGTACATATCGTTTAAGAACATTATAGTAAGATATAATGCATACAGCCATCTAGTGGTAAAATACCCAACATATAACTTTTAAGTTGAATTAGCGCTCACAAACAACGTTACTAAAACGTTGAACTCAAATAGCCTAACTTATATACATATTGTTTAAGAACATTATAGTAAGCTTTAATGCATACAGCCATCTAGTGGTAAAATACCCAATATAACTTTTAAGTTGAATTAGTGCTCACAAACAACGTTACTAAAACGTTGAATCTTTAGTCGAAAGAGGCGCAAATAGTAACGGAAAAATATAAAGATATTTCTACTTTATAAAACGTTGAAGCGTGGAAGTCATCTAAAAAATGTTAA
>SSSI01003900.1:0-15437 GCA_004796505.1 Oryzaephilus surinamensis | reverse complement strand
TCAAGTGTATACAAACTAATACATTTTAATAATAAACAACATTTAATCACTGAATGTTCCTTCTTTTTTATATTTTTTAATATTTTTTTAAATATATTTATCCAATAAGTAGGTACCTGTATTATATTTGTATTTGATTTGACAGTTAGCTTTAGATTTGACTTACCGCTGTAAGTACTTTAAATAAAAAATAAAAAATACGTTAAAATATTCGTTTTTAAATCAAATTAAGAAAGAATAAGTGTTAAAATTAAGTTTTATTTCAATTGTAACGAAAACTCTGAAAATATTGTAAAAAAAAAAAGGTAGAAAAGTATAAAATATAGAAGGCATTTTTGACAGTTCAAGAAGGAATATCGCGAAAACGGGGCTTTTGCCCCAAATTTGGTTTGGATTTTCGGAATCTACACATAAAAATACGTCTATTCCGAAAATTTCATCAAAATCGGTTTGGTGTCCGTAAAATGCCTATTTACCAAATTATGTTTTTAATTATTAATTTACTTATTTATAATTTATAGTTTAATTCAATTTAACCGCGTTCGCAAAATATTTAATTTTAATCAAAACATAAACTAGTGTTGTCAAAAAAAACTAGTTTTTAATAAAAATAAATCGTGATGGGGATATACGGGACCGATCGGTATAAATAAATAGCCCGTTTTTACTTTATTAGCCGGCATATTTCTTTCACGCAGAAGTTATTTTAATATTTAAATACTTTAATATAAATTATATTGTCTTTATTACTTTATTATCAGTTTTAATGCAGAATTGTTGAAAAGATGAGTGATAATACTGTGAATTTTGATCAAGTTAAACAATTTACAAAAGACCCAAATGTACTTATTGTGGATGTTAGAGAGCCAAATGAGTTGGAAGAAACTGGAAGAATAGATAACAGCATAAATATACCACGTATGCATCCAAACAACCCCTATTTTAATAATTTTTCCGATATTTTATCACTTGTTATAAAGTTTCCACACATTACAAATAGATGGCAGTACTATATTTGAATTTTCAGTGAATACTTTGGAATCTGTTTTGAAAATCACAACAAATGATGAATTTAATGAAAAATACGGCCGCAATAAACCAGATTTGGATCAACAAATAGTGTTTTCATGTAAAATGGGTGGACGTGCTGCAAAAGCATTCGGTATTGCCACAAATTTGGGTTTTAAGAAGTAAAAAACCACCACCCCGTATAAATAAACGATCTAATAATAAACTTTGAATTTTATTACAGTGTTTCATACTACAAGGGAAGCTGGACAGAATGGGAACAAAAACTGAAAGACAATTAATCACAACATTTGTCTGTTTAGTCAAAGAAAATACAAATAAATTATGTAGCAATAATAAAAATGCGCTTTATTTATTATCATAATAGATATTTCCGGTGCTTGTCTTCAGCTTTTATCAACTGGAACGGATGTATTAATCTGTATTTAAGTTGATAACTTCCTTTCATTATGGGAAAATTATGAAAAAGAAAAGAACGTGATTTGTATATATATGAAAAAAACATAATAGGTGGCCATAAATATTAAGAATGATAAACATTCATATGGAAAACAGTTTTCAAAATAGGCTCTTTCTAGGTCACTTATAAATAATCGATTTATATTAAATTAATCATCATTACGTTGTGTACACACTTAAATTTTAATAGTCATTTTTAAAATGAGTGATGAACAGTATGATGTCATCGATGAATTTGTTTTCATTCCAATGAACTGGCCGATTCCGTTAGGGTGTTTTGTGCGTTATGGAGGTGATCCGGAGTAACTCAACGGTTTGTTTTCCAATTTCGGTTGACACACACACCACAAACCCACAAATAAAATAGCATTCAAAAGAAGGGAGAAGTGAGTGGCGGTTGCAGTTTGGTTGCATTGGTGCTCCAATAATCTTTTCTAAAACGAGAGAAACTAAAATAAATCTATAGAATTTTGTTTTCGTGTCAACTAAGTGATAAGGTATGTCTATTAGTAGTGTTATCACAATTTTTTTTGTTATTTATTTATATACAAAATTAGCATATGAAAAATGTGTTTAGTGGAACGTTAAATTTATTCCATAATTAATTAAAACATATTAACTAGTTTCCTTTTCATAATATGCACAGTTACACTACATTTAATAATTTTTATCGACTTTTGGGGGAAAGGCGGTGTCATTGGGGTACCATTCGGTGCCTCTCATGTTTAAAAATGATAAATTTTATAGCCGGCACATATATTGTTAGTGAAATTGTTAGAGAAATCTTATAAAAATAAAGTAGAACGAAACAATTTAAATAAAATTAACATTTTTTTCTTCGTTTTTAGATTTAATTGGGAAAAAATGTCCAACCAAGACCAACAAATTATAATGAAAGTTAAAGGCAAAACAGCCAATTCGACAACTTTAATTATAGAACGACAAAAAGTACAAAATACCAATGATAAAATGCATGTGGCTGGCGGTGAACATACTGGTTTAATTATAAGCAAAGAAACGTGCACAGGTAATCCGAATTTAAATTTAAATCCAACGCGATTAAAGCGTGTTTTTTATAGAAAATGGGGAAGCTAGTCCTGCCCAACTGTCTTTGGAATTTCGTGTGTTCCTCGTCAGTGGCCAAACCGGTAAACATACACAGGAATCGAGGAAATTGAGTTTTTGGTTCAAACCGCCGACAAATTGCGAAGACAATTTCACTGATGATGGACAGGCCGGAATAGCGCAGGATTTTTTCAAGGAATTAGTCAGTCCACAGGAGTTCCCACGAGGTTGATTGAAGGGAAATTTACTTTTATTCAAATGACATGTTAATTTTTTTATTAATACAGATTATGTGGGCTTTATTAAGAAAATCATGAAACTGATGCAACACAATTACCAAACAATAAATAAATTAGAAATTGAATTAAGACAATTAGAAGAAGCCACAGTACCAAGTAGACCGCGTAAGTACATGAGTTTTTTGTAGAAATTTTCAATATTTCAACTTTTATATAAATTTATAGCCAGAAACGGTTATCAACAATATGATTTATCAAAATATTCAGGTCAGAAGTGTGTTTTGATGTTGCATTATTACGTAATCAGTTAAAATTAACTCAACTAATTGATTAGTTGTGGATTTTATACTAAAAAAATTAATTAAAATCATGTTTTTGTACGTCGATTTATGAATGTTCGTTTCAGTTTCAGCTGAAGAAAATTCCTTAGGAAATGTTGTACTGTTAACAATTGAAAAAGTATTGGAAATCATCGAATCATCATATCCAAATCCGGTCACAATTCAGGATATTGCCAAGTAGGAAAAAAACGACTAGTTAATCATTTTTTTTAACAAATTTTCCACCAATTTAGGGACAATGGATGGGATGAAGAAGAAGTGGCCCATCACATATCTGAATTGCAGTCCAGAAACCTCGTCAAAGCAATGGAACATGGTGCTTTCACACGCCAACAGTCACAAGACACCCAAATCACAATTGTTAAACAAATGCCAACGATGGCAAGCGCCAAACAGCCAACAATTGCCATTATAACGGCACAATATTGTGAAAAGTTGGCCGTAGATGCTATGATTGAGAATAAGGAAACGTTTGTACGATACACAACAGTCGGTAAGTAATAAAAAAACATATTTATTTAATAAAAAATGGTACAATCTAGTCATCCGTTGAAGTTGAATCACTTGAATCACTAGTTTCGTCATCTGAATCATCATCTGAATCGTTTTCATTGATACGCATTTGCGCAAAACGTACACTAACATCACCGCCATCTTCGATTTCAATTAAATTCAAGCCTAATTCCTCTTTGGTGACGTCAACGTTCGTCAATTGTTCAACGACTTCTTGCCAGCCATCTTGATTCCATTTCATAATGTAAACAATGTAATCTTTGATAAAAAGATTATTTAATATATATCGACAACAATCGCCAACAACAAACATTCGATAAATTTCAATTAAACAACGTATTAAATATTGTTCACCGGATTTAACTAATTGTTTTAAATCGTTTAATACAATTTTACTGTATTCGTAATTACGATATAATGGAAATATCAGAGAACGTCTAAATGCCGAAACAATTGTTTCTTTGACAGTTTCAAAGCCTTCCAGCCACGATAATGTGGCTGATAATTTATTAATCGTCCAGCCCGACTCAATTGTTGGTTCTTCAAAGCTATTCATACGTCTTTCGTAACAATAAGCGAATAAAATGTCCAATAAACCGTTATGACAATATTTTAATTGTTTTTCATTTAATTTGTATTGTCTGTTTGGTAAATCTTTTAAAAAATCCAATTCTTTTGCCGTAAAAACTAGTTTCTCGTCATCTGGTTGGGGTTGTTTGAGTTGGATTAATTCTTGTATTTCATCACATTCAATTAAATCGCATAAATAATGATCACCATCGAATTTATTTTGTTCATCTTCTAATCGTAAACGTTTCCGTTCGGTTAAATTGTGTTTTCTTGGATCCACATCGAATACTTCATCGAATTCATAACTGACTAATGCAAAATCATGATTTGAACGCATTGCAAAACCGTATCCACAATCGTTCGATTCGATTTCTTGGCATTCCTCATTGTTGGTTAAAATTTCAATTTTTTTACCATCAGTTTCTACGTTCAATTTTGGTGATAAAAATTTCGTTATAAATTCTAAATCTTTAAACACTTCACCGTGATTGTATTTTTCTAAAATAAATGTAAATTCACCATTATCTGTATCGTATGAACTGTTTGGTAATGTATTGTTTGGTAAATCGATATTTTTTATACGGCCTGGTAAATTTAAACGTAAATAATACGGTTTGCATACGAATAAAAACACATCACCGTCAATTTCAATATCCAAATCGCGTAAACTGCAGTACGGTGCCCTTATTATTATTGTAAGGGTTTTTTCATTTTGCGATAAATTAAATCGTGGAGTCAACATTGTTGTAGAATTTTGAGGTTAACTGCCATTGCGCGTATTCGAATCATGTTCCATTTATAACTCTCAAAAGTGATCTTTACGCGGCAAATTTAAATTTAACGTAGAATAGAATTAAAATTATAAAAACCAACATAAACATAATTTTTAAATAAACAGGTCCTACAACACCAACTGGTAATGGAACAAAATGTAGATTTGGTAAGATTTAACACAATCGGGTATATATTTTGGGGCACTGTGAATGTTTATACACACAAGGGTTGTATTTTTTTGTTTGTTTTGTTACACCATTGTACATACATAAATTGCTTTTGGGGCACAAACACTGTACACAATTTTGTCTTGTTAGCTTGTGGGTTTAATTTAATGCCTAACAATCTGTTGTTAATTAATTTTGGTTAATTTTATCGTTTAGGTGAATCGAATGTTTACACATTGGGCAATATTGGGGCCCATAGAATTGTTTGTACGAAACTACCCTCCGTGGGACATACAAGGGAAGCAATGACAGCCGCTGGTAATACAACAACACGAATGTTGGGCACATTCCAGAAAGTCGATTACGTATTTTTGGTGGGCGTTGGAGGCGGTGTACCACATTATACCGATTATAATAAACACGTTCGTTTAGGGGATGTTGTAATATCGTGTCCCGGCAAAAATAAGAACGTTTACATGTACTGTGAAAATATTAAAGACAAAGAAGAATATGAAATTAAATCGTATACACCGAGAAATTATAATTTACAAGAAATTGCAATACAATTAAAAACATCATCAGATAATGATAATGAAATTACACCACCGTGGATGAATTATTTAAGGGATGGTTTAAATATATTGGATACGGACTTTAATGCACCCAGTGCGGAAACCGATAAATTGTACATGAGTATTGGTGATCGGGATTTAATTGAAGTTGCACATCCGGTGCCACAAGATAAAGCAAGTAAAAGGTATGTAAAAATAGAGCGAAAAAAAAAATCGTTATCAACTTATAAAAAATACATTTTGTTAGTGTGAATCGTAAAGGAATTGGAAAACGGCCATTGTCGGCCAAACGAAACACACCAAAAATACAAATTAAACGAAAAATTCTTAGGTGGGCCTTTAAAAATCAATTATGGCACATTTAATTTGTAGTTTGATCCGCTTTACACACTTTTTAATGATTTGTAACGATTTTTTATTGATTTATATTTTTTTCTCGTTTAGACAACAAGGATGTCCACGTTTACATTTGTCGCCGATTGCTTCCGGCCGTCAAGTTGTACGAGATGATCGCCAACGACAGAAATTTGCCAGCCATGTGGGCGCGATGGCATTCGATTGTGAATTTGATGCTGTTATTGAATCAGTTTTGGGCAATTGTAAAGAGAGTTTCATTTGTATACGTGGTATATCCGATTATAAAGATGGTACTAGACGTAAAGAATGGCAACCGTACGCTTCGTTGGCGGCTGCCAGTGTTATGAAAGCGATTATTTGTGGCATGGAACCACCAACAAATGTATGAATTAATCAAAAATTTAAATTAGTCGATCCTGTACACAAGCAAGTAATTAATTTATGAACTAGTTGTTTAAAATTTTTGAAAAAGTTTACGAAAGTTACCTAATCGTGATGAATAATATATTATGGAGACTGTTTCATTAGGATTTTAATTAGATAAATTAATGAAAATATTCCATACTGTGCATTTAGTTTTAGTGGACTTTTTTTTACTTGCCATTTTATTAGTCATTAAATAAATTCATACCAAATGTTTTCGGTTGTGGATTTTTTTGTTACATAAACAAAGTATTTAATTTATTTAAAAGAGTAATATATTATTAATATAGTTTTAAGTGTCGTAATAAAGTTTTAAGTAAACTGTTTTGGAATTTTTATTCTAAAAAATATCATAACTTGTTCCACATTCACAGTTGTCCTTTTCAGTGTCAGTAATTTCGATATTTTTACAATCACGATAAACTCCATCTTGTCTAATTCAATAAAAATTTAATTAAAGTTGAATAATTGTTAATTTAGAATCATACCGGCATAAATAATCGGTTATATTATATTTTCCATTGAATTTATTGTATATTTCGTTTAAATAAACGGAATCTAAATACGTTTTATAATAATTGCATGAATCACGCAAACTGAAATATAAAATCAATAAATTTATTCAATAGATTTATTGTGAAAATACAATTTTCGGAATGGAATATTTCCTTTTATGTAATCATTTTCGAAACCACTCTTACATAAATCGTTCAACAAACGATTGAACATGATTTCAATGTCTTCATTTGGTGCATTTCCAAAATAATTCTTTTCAAATATTTCATGAAATTCCTGTGCAATTACTAAACAAACAACACATCTTAAATAAACACCTTTAAATGGTTTTTCAACACTTTCCAAATGCCTTAAAGAATTTTTAAAATGATTTGACGAATCAATACAGAATAACGATTCCGTTTTCATAAAATTAAAAACAAATAAAATTTGAATGAATTGATAAAATGCCATAATTGACGGTTTTTCTGTTTATTATATAATAGTTGTTATTCATTTTTATCTCTATAAACACTATTAATGTAATAACAATAATAATTAAATCAGTTTTACAAAGGAAAATATATATGCGACATATTATTGGTATTTTTATGGAAACAAATTATAATAAAATTGTATTTTACAGTACAAACTATTTTCTTAATATTAATAATAATAATTGGAACTAGTTTTTCAACAGAAAAAACCCTCCATTGTATAACAATTTCTTTAGAGAAAGTTACACCAACATTATTTACAAAATGTTTTTCATCTTTTCGAAATTTCCACCATAACTTGGTGGAAATCTCGACAGATTTTCTTCTGTTAACAAATTGTACTAAGTATGTAGTTACATTTTTTACAACTTTGTTGTTTTTGTTAAGAAAAATTAAAAATACACACGTAAGTAGAAAAAACTTTGGCGTAGAAACACTTTTTTTATATAAAAACAAGAAATATTACTACATAATTAAAAATAATGTGGTTTTGCTCCCGTATTTATGAAAAAATACTCTTTAAATGTATGTATTTACAATATATATTTTTTTATTCTTTTCTATTTTCATAAAAAAAACACATTTCAAATATATTAATTTATAGTTTAGAAAAAACAGTATGTATAATAAATGTATAAAATAAAGTTGCAATAAATAAATGTTTATTTAAGTGAAAGTTTGTTGATTTCCATTGATATTTCCTTATTAAAAAAATCTACTATCTTTGTCTATTTATTTTCCAGACAAAAATAAAAGATTGTTTTATGAAAAAATAAACATTTACTTATTTAGTTTTGATATCGTCGATCTAATCTATTACAAAATGAAAAAATAAAATAAATAAAGCAGGAAATAAACGAGAAAATTCGAAAAGTAAACACTTTACAGTACCGGATTATCGAATTTCGGTCCTTTTGTTACATAAATTTCACCATAAGACTCATGTTGATCTAATTCTAATACTTGAAACTTTTTCAGTACCAACAAACTGTAAAACTTTTGCGCTGCCTACAAAAATCAATCCAATAAAATCAAATATATCAAAAATACACCGTGTTTTTTTTACCTGTTTTTTTGAATTTTTTGCACACATATCAGATACAGTCAATTGTTCGGTATGCAAAAATCTACCCCTTACAGATATAAACATTTGATAAGCACGTTTATTTAATACGCGCTCCTCAAATTGTTCATCGGTTTCATCTTGTTGCTGTTCATCACCCTGAAAATTTTCAAAATTGTGAAATTTAACAAAAACTAGTGGCGCCATCTACTGCATTTCAGTACAAACGCATTAAGTTAAGACGTGCAGAAACCTATTAATAATAATAACTAAAAAATTCCACTTACCGGTCCCACAGACTGTGGAAAATCGTAATCACCCTGCCATGGTGAATGCACCCTCTCCGACATACCACCAGCTGGTGTCTGTGCCGGTAAATGTTCATCATAGCCCATATTGGCCATTTGATTTTGATCATAACCCATATTTTCCATTGGCGGTAAATGGTGTTGTAAATTATCTAACGGTTCTAACGGTAAATTCGCATCGATGCCACTATGATGGGGTGTTGGTGCACCATGATGTCCTAATAAATCACCAGCTGGTGTCATTGGTGGTCCTAAATTACTTAAATTCTCTTGTTCTTGTAATATTGAATGTACTTGATCTGGTGGTAAATGTGGCATATCATCGATATGTTGTAATTGTCCACTGGAAGATGGCGTTTGATAGCCTGGCGTTTGTGGATACAACAGATTCGGTGTTTGTTGTGGTGGTGGCATACTCATTTGATCTTCATGGCCCGACAGATGCGACATCATCGGCGTCATTGGTGTCGGCGGTGGCATATACGGCGTCGGCGGTTGTTGTAACGGTGTTGGGGGCATCATGGCCGCCAAAGCGTCCTCCGGTTGCAGCATTGACGGCTGTTGTGGCGTTTCCGGTTGGTGTAATGGCGTCCGATTCGGTTCTTCAACGACTTTCCGTTTACGACCGCGTCGTGGCGGCGTTTTGGCCGGCTCCATTGATGGCAGTTCTTCCGCTTCACGTATTTGATCCAATGCCAACGAATCGGCATCGCCCAACATTGCAAAATCTTCCGTACCGATGGCACGCAGCGATAAATGTCTTTGATAGTTTTTAAACAGCACCCGGGCCGGTATTGAACGTGCTGGCAATGCGAACAATTTCTCAACACCGCCAGTTTCTTTCCAATGCATTAAACGTTTCGTTGGCGGTGCTAAATCTAATGTTGTTACAATATCACTTGTATCCGATAATTGATTTTTCATTTCTTCACCGGATATATTTTTCACTTCGTCAACAATCAGTTTACGTTTTCGTTTCGTTTTCGTGAAACCGCGCAAAGCGGACGCATCGACTGGTGCCAATGCGAAACTTTCCTCCTCGTTTTGTAATAATGTCGTTTGATCGGCTGGTGCCCCGTTTGTGTGGTCGTCGTGCGATTCTTGTTGTGGGTCGGTGTGTTGGGCCGGCGTTGGGGATGTGGCAGCGGCCGGTGGATGTCCGATGGCCGATGCTGGACGCGAATCGTCCGAACTGTGACCACCAACAGACGGTGGACCGCCAAAATTGTCCATATCATCATCGTCACTGTCCTGCGATGGTGGCAATGGCTGTGAAGATGGATCGGGGATTGTAGCGTCCACTGGTGGCACTTCACCCATTGGCGCATCGTCGAATAGACCACCTTCAAATAAACCACCAGCTGGAAATTAGAAAATTTTCCATTATTTTCAAAAACAAAATTAACACCTAGTGACATCTATTCGAAATGTGCGTAATGTTGATAAAAAGTAAACTGTAATTGTTATAATTTAGCAAATGTTTCAATTTTAAGTGAAAATTTTGAAATAAAATATGTATTATCGGTTCCATTTACTTACAAATCATATTCTGATCCAAATTGCTACCAAACCCATCATCCCTAACCGTTGTATCGATCTCCATGGGTGTTTCATGTTGCGTACCCGACGTTGATGGTACTGGTTCTCTGTCTTTATCCAAACCGACACCATCCAGTACAGGCCCATCGCTGAATAATAGATTACTTTGTTCCATTGATGGTTCTAAACCGCTTCCATGTCGCATTAAATCAGGTGCATCCGTATCGAAGCCCATATCACCGAATCCATCGTCGTTATTTACTAAAGAAATGTTTCCATAGTCCTCTCGCATGGTGATTTCTTCGGCACGGGACTGATTTAACGTAAACTGGGCTTCAATATCGACATCGCTACACGTAAAACAGGTGTTATTAGTACGATATTATATGAAATTTTGGTAAACAACTAACTTCAATTCGGGCATTGTGGTGTCAAAGTCGTGAAACACTTCTGGTAGGGTGATGGCATTAACAGCTGCCTCGCGGTGCTCTTCTGGCAAGTCCACCATGCCCGGCCGAAAGGCCATTTTAATTTTAACGAACGCCTCATTACAATCGGCCAGCAAATATTTGGCTTTACGCGAATAAATTCGTACAACACCCAACAGCAAATGGCCAGATGTACGTAAAGCCATTTTCACTTTTGGTTGCAAAATTCCATCAACAGATTTTTCAATGTTCGTTTCGAATACATGAGCTTTGGTTAGTTTTTTATCCCAATGGGCTGCCAACCAAATTCGGGCCAGTGGGCCCTTTTTGGCCAACACGAAATGTGCATAAAACATGTTTTATGTTGTTTGTAAACTGAGTTTTTGGTTAAAAACTGGAAAAAAATGCTGTTATTTGTTTGTATCCAAAACAATCAAGTTGGCGCGGAAATTAGTGTTTCCGTTATTTAAGTACTTACGGGTTTGTTTTATTGATTTTTAAGTAACTTTCGATATAAACGGTACAATTACGTTGAATTTGTTGAAATAATTGCCCATTACCAATAGAATTATTGAAATTTTATTGAAAACGTAAACAATAGCCGACAAAACAGTTTCGTGCCAAAATGGCGTCTGTTGGACGGTGGCGACACCGTACGCATACATTATATTTATGGTACTAAATTAAAAGCGGTAAATTTGAATAATGTATTTTATTTTAAAAACAACTACATTTTATAAATTAGTAAAGTGTTGCTTTATTTTTAATAATTTTTAAAAAGTTTAAACGATTCTGTTAATAATGGATGAACAATAGTTAAAAAAACAATATTCTATTTCCTTATTTTGGCAATATATGTTGTGTTTCTCTATAGTGGCAACATTGTTTGATAATAATATGTTTTTATTTATATTTTTAGCAATACAGCCATAGAGAAAAATACAGCTGTTTATCAAACATTATCAAATGTAACTGTATTATATTATTATTATAGAGATATTTTAAATTAATTAACAATTAAATACATAGAGTAAATATTCGAATATTTTGTGTAGGCATAGATAAGATTCTGTCTGGTGTAGGTGATTCCCAAATTGCGTTTTTGTGCCAGTACCACGTACTATGCCATTTTAGTGAGACGTTATATAACAAAGGGTATGTATTATTTTATTGTTCTTTAAATCTCAACAATATCTATTTCAATTAGAAATCAAGAAAATGCCAATTCAAGTGCACGCTGTTATTTTCGGAGTTGGATTGGTTGTGGCTGTTGGAACAGCAATTTACTACTTGTTAAATTCACCTCAATTAACTGCACCACATCCACAAAGACGACCACAGCCAGAAGTACCACCACAGCTGTCAAGGCCTGCATCCAGAAGAAATTCATGTAACAGTACATCAGGACGACCAAGACGTAGAAATCAGTGGGATACATGTTCAATTTGTTTGGATTCACTTGATGCAAGTATTACAACATTAAAACGATTGTCAACATTGCAATGTGGACATCAGTTCCATAACCATTGTATTACCATGTGGTTGAATCAATGCAAAGCGTGTCCTTTATGTAGACAAGCAGCTTAGAAAATTAGAGCTTTGATTAATTTGGACACTGTGTGGCCTTGACTATTTCAAATAAGTTTATCTGATTGTTTTCTTATCAAAATTGTATGTTATTTTCAATAAATACTCATATATTAAATATATTTCCATAATTTTATTTACACTATTAATTTGAACAAGATTTATTACATAAAAAAGTGTCTAAAACCAAAATATAACAATTCTTCTATTGTCAAATTGAACGATATTCGTTTTGGCATCACAAATAAGGCAAAAAAAAAAACAAAAAGAATGAAAAATATCACAAACTGGCATAATAAAAATTAGAACATAAATATTATATCTATAATACAGGAAAGAAAAATCACAATTCTGCATCATACACAAAAATCAACATTTAAATACACAATTCCTATATACATTTTCCTTTTTTTTTAATAGTTTCAACATTATAGACAAAAAAATTGTGTTCTATTTAAATATTGGGCTACCTATCGTCCATTACGACTTGCTTAAACACTTGTACACCGGTAGACATTTGCGATTTAACTTCATGATTACCCAATGCAGCTGTACCATCTTTTGCAATGAACAATTGCAGACCAGAATCTAGAAAAAAAATTATTTACAATCTATAGAATTGTTTTTATCACACACTTATTTACTTTCTGCCGAATCATCTGTCGGTTCTAAATTCGTATTTTTAATTAATTCCTCAATTAAATCGTCCGGATTGACGCGTGTTATTTCAACACGACCTGGCACCGTTCCAACATTATCTTGTTCTTGTGTTTGTATCTTTTTACGACGTTCGTATGCTGCTTTTGCACGATCTAATGAACCAGTTTCAGATAATACTAGACTACTAGCACTTGGATTCCTATAAAAAAACAATAAAAACATCAATTAATCGAATAAACATAGTTTTTAACAGTTTTGTTAAGAAATTAAGCTACCAACAAAATTATAAGCAAAATAAATTCTAGTCAAGTTATAAACATGCTAAGAATTTTCTACAAAAACACAAAAAAAAAACCCAAGCATAAAAGACACTAACGTTGTAATACTTGTACGTCTTTGATTGTTGGTTAATTCTGTTGTTAAATCAGTTGTATTTTCATCATCTGGACTGATTGCTAATGGTGTTAATTTACCACCACAAGTTTGTCCATCTAATAATTTACGGTGTGGTAAATTCCTGTAATAAAAATTATTAAACAATACACAAAAACCACCACACACACATTTAAAACACAAAAAATACAACAAATTTATTATTAGACTAGTTAATTAAATGTTAATCAAAAAAAAAACAAAAAACAAGAAAGCGAAAAATCCCCAAAAAAATGTCCACATTTGTTTTGCTTGAAAATTTCGTACCTTTTCACAATATGATTGTTGTTCATCCCCATTTCTAATGAATTTAAAGATGTTGTACGTGTTTCTGGTAAACTTTTCAAACAATATTGTTGTTTATTATTTGTTAAATGAATTGGTGTCGATTGTGTACCGATTTCGCGACGTTTCGGACGTGGCGTTAAAAATGAAAACAAACTATCCGATTTGAAGAACATTTGCGAAAATGAATGTTGTTGCGGTTGTGGACTATGTTGGCGTGGTATTAAAAATTCACTTTGTGAACGACTAACAATATCCTTTTGTTTATCAAAATGATTACGTGATTCTTTAAACGGATGCCGTAATTGTACAATATTTGTTGATTTTGATTTTTCTAATTTTATAAAATTATTATTATTAATATTATTGTTGTTTATTGTACAATCTGGTGTATAATATTCATCTGTTGTTGATGTTGTACTTAAATTACTTAATTGCTTTTTAAATAATAATTTCGGTGTAAAATATTTTGTTTCATCGTTATTTGGTGATATTACACCTTGTGGTGTACTATATATATCATCATTTTGTTGTTGTTGTTCACACGGAATCGTTTGTGGTATATTTAAACGTTTCGGATATGTATTTGTACGTATTAAATGATTAAATTGTTTAGGATTTTGTAGCCTTAATGATCTTTGGTGCATTTCCCTATATAATAAACAAAAAAAAAATAATAAAAAAAAACATATAATGCATGCAATTCCCATTTTGTATTATAAATAAAAGCAAATAATATTTACAAAATGTACATTTTTTTCGATTTACTAACCTGATATGACCTGAATCGCCTGAACTCGACTGTCTACTATGCGTATGTATACTAGAATAGCCGCTTGCTTTCGATAATTGGCTTGTATTTGATGAATTCCTTGAATGGCCAAATTCTGTTATCGATTGTTGTTGTTCATCGTTATGTTGTTCCGTATTGTGTTGAATTGATGGTACATCAGATGGTTCAACACTTATTGGTGTGTTGTTTTCCGTTAAAGTTTGTCCAATTACCAATTCTTAAAAAAAAACGTTGAAAATAGTTATTAAAATCATTAGAAATTTAATTATACAGGGTGTTCCAGAATAACGTGGACATATTTTAAGGGGTTATTCCTGAGTACATTTAAAAAAAAAGTCCTATAAAATCTTGTCCAACATCTCTTCGTTTTTGAGATACAGGGTGTTAAAGTTTTATGAAAAAATAAGGTTTTACTTAAATATTTCAGAAAATATTAGAGATATTAAAATGAAATTTTGCAGAAGAGTTTTATTTATTAAGGCACACATTTGTACCAAATTTGAACGAAAACGGCCGCCCCCAACTATATTTTTTATTGATGGGGGTGGAATCACACCCCGGGAACTTTTTATTTTGCATGTAAATATACTGTTTAAAACATCTTATTTAATAGGAAATTTAATAAGGAAACTTTTGTGTCTCTTGAAATTTTTCGTTTAAATGAATCGTTTTAAAAAAAAATGCGAAAAACTTAACACATGTCATCAATAAATCGACAAAATAAATTACCAGTTTTTTGAAATTCGATTTATTGATGACACGTGTTAAGTTTTTCGCATTTTTTTTAAAAACGACTCATTTAAACAAAAAATTTCAAGAGACACAAAAGTTTCCTTATTAA
>SSSI01003887.1:0-15008 GCA_004796505.1 Oryzaephilus surinamensis | reverse complement strand
CACACAATCGTCCATCTGTGACGGCTCTGATATCGTCCAATGTTCTCTTCTACGTATAAATTTTATTTTCTAATAACTGAAAATGCATCTCAACTCACTGTTCGATGTGCATTTAGAGTTGAGGACGTGGTTTCTGCACAGAGGTGCATTTTTCAGTGTAATACTTTCGAATTGGTTTCTTTTTACCTACATACAGGGTGTTCCAGAATAACGTGGACATATTTTAAGAGGTTATTCCTGAGTACATTTTAAGAAAAAAAGTCCTATAAAATCTTGTCCAACATCTCTTCGTTTTTGAGATACAGGGTGTTAAAGTTTTATGAAAAGATAAGGTTTTACTTAAATATTTTTGGAAATATTAGAGATATGCCTGCTAATCTACTGTTTAAAAAATCTTATTTAATAGGAAATTTAATAAGGAAACTTTTGTGTCTCTTGAAATTTTTCGTTTAAATGAGTCGTTTTTGAAAAAAATGCGAAAAACTTAACACGTGTCATCAATAAATCGAATTTCAAAAAACTGGTAATTTATTTTGTCGATTTATTGATGACATGTGTTAAGTTTTTCGCATTTTTTTTAAAAACGACTCATTTAAACGAAAAATTTCAAGAGACACAAAAGTTTCCTTATTAAATTTCCTATTAAATAAGATTTTTTAAACAGTATATTAACATGCAAAATAAAAAGTTCCCGGGGTGTGATTCCACCCCCACCAATAAAAAATATAGTTGGGGGCGGCCGTTTTCGTTCAAATTTGGTACAAATGTGTGCCTTAATAAATAAAACTCTTCTGTAAAATTTCATTTTAATATCTCTAATATTTTCTGAAATATTTAAGTAAAACCTTATTTTTTCATAAAACTTTAACACCCTGTATCTCAAAAACGAAGAGATGTTGGACAAGATTTTATAGGACTTTTTTTCTTAAAATGTACTCAGGAATAACCCCTTAAAATATGTCCACGTTATTCTGGAACACCCTGTATAATATATATTTTTACATATTCTACAGCTTGTCGATGGCACTCCAAATACACCTCCATTGAGAGAAATGGTGACGGTGGCACTGATAATGGTAATTTTTCTTCAGTATGATTAGAAACGTCGTCATCTAAATCGGGTGCAGGTGGATTTATAGGCATATCACTTAACGATATACTAGATCGATCTGAAAAAACAACAATAGACACGATTTAACAATTAATTATCGATTAATTACCATCATCACTATCTATTGATGTGGGAATTGGGGCTGATTTTAAGCTTTTTTCAATACCAGCTTTCGATTCATCATCAGAATCAACACCTAGTGATAAAAAAGGTGGCGCCATTCCACCACAACCCTTTTCTTTCAACAACAATGCTATTCTCGTATCCAAATCCAACGGTTTCGTTTCTTCATCCACTTTCTCTTTTTCAATTTCCTTTTCTTTCTTTACTTTACTATTATTTACACTAGTTGTACTGGATGAATTGCCATTGCTTTTCTTTTTGTCGCGATCTCTCTCCTTTTTATCTTTATCTTTCGGTCGGGTGTCGACTTCATTCCATTTTGGAGGCGGTACAACACCGGCCGGCGAACGTTCCCAACTTTCTTGCGGCCATTGTGGGGTTGTTGCTATTGGCCAGACTGTTGGAGCACCAATTGCATAGGCTGGTGTTGCATATGGGTACTGGGATGCCATAAGAGTATTGTGATAATCGTATCTATGGAAATATCAATATAAAAATCAATTAATTTTAAGCAAATTTGATTATTTACGCCAAAGGAGTTGCTGTTGTGGACCCATAACTAGCAGAATAATCACTAGGTGTTGTTCCGTAGCCCAAATCCGAACTACTAGATGACGCAAATTCGGTACGAGTTGAATTAAAACCCCTACTATACCTGTCCCTTTCCCTATCTCTATCTATTCTATCTCTATCCCGATCCCTATCTTTTTTTATCCTAGAATCGTATTCGTCCGTTGTTTCTTTCAAATCTTTGTCCCGTTCTTTGTAATGTCTGTCGTCATAGTCGCGATCTTTTGTCACTTTATCGTCCACTTTCACCGGATCCGGTTCGATTTTTGGCACTTCCACAACCGGCGGCGGTGGTGGTGGAAGTGATGGTTTCTTTTCTGTTGTAAATTCTTCAAATTTTTTCTTACACTGTTCACCAAATGGATCTAAAAACACTTGTAATATTTTACCCATTACACTTGTATTATTTAATTTTTCCACGCAAGCTTTAGCACTTTTAACATTTTCAAAAACAACACGTCCAATTCCCAAATGTTTATTAGACACTGGATGGTAATAAATGAATAATTCCTCGATGACACCGAATTTTTGGACCATATCTTTAAGAAATTGTTTGTCTATGTTGTCGTTTAGTTGGAATATTGTTACTTCAATAGAGGGTGGTTCTCCAACGTAGTTTGAATCAATTTTAAATCTGAAATTCAAAAAAAAATATATTTTTATATTACTAGACTTTCATGTTAGATGGCGCCACATGCAATTAATGATTATTAATAAATCACTATTTTTAATTAAACTAAATTGTTTTCAATAACATTATCGTATTACAACTTACAATTTTAATAATACTTGATAAGATAATCTAAATTAATAAGATAAAATATTGTATTGTAGGTAATTTAAAATGAATTAATTATAACTATACTACATATTCAGTTTACTGAATTTCATAATATATTATTAATTATATAACAAAATCTATATTCTAAAAATTATAGAATTAACTTTTCTGGAACGTTTAAATATTTAGAAAAGTTATTGGAAAAATGACTTTGAAAACAAAAATTGAGGTTATGTTTGCCAATTTTCATTTTATATAATAAACTTAAAAAAATTGATTATAATTAAAAAAATCATTGCAGACGCTAACAAATAATTTTAAAATATTTGCAATGGAATGAATATTTTGGTGTTTAACAATTTATTAGAACTTTGAACAAAGCGTTTTCGTTCGTTTTGACATAGACATAATTTTCTTTGGTCAAAGATCCTTAAAATTTAATCAAGCATTATTTAAATACCAGTTTTATTAATTAAGTCCCAGTGAAACCTATTATTTTTTAAGTAAATGTTTAAAAAGAATAAAATTGTAACATAACCTCAAAATACATTTTTAATTATTTAAACAAGGATACTGGAAGTCAATGAATGTTTCCATCACGAAGAAGTCTAAAATGTATAAACAAACCTAGGAACAGGTAAATCCAGCGTTTCTAGTCTGGTCCAAATTTTCGTTAGATGAGATCGGGGATCCCTTGGTATAACCGCGGGATACGAATTGTCGTTGGGTACAACACCATCGTATCTATAAAGTTTGGCTGTACCCTTGACAAGAAATGGATCAACCAGCAATTTATAATTCCTTGGTTGTCTTGGGGCACCATGACTATGGCTTCTATGTTCCATTGTACCATTCATTCTGTCGCATAAACAACGTTGGATTAATTTTGTTTATGTGACATACTCATACTTACCTGTATCACAACAATTGCAGTGAAATCAAATTGAGGAAAACGAATTTACAATAATTATATTGATAAATATTATAATAGTATAAACATTAAAATATAATTCAACTTGGATCAAAAATAAAAAACGCGGGCATTATAAACAATGAACGGAATTTTTGCTAATTATGTTAGATATACGAATTTATAAAAATGTCATTCAAAAAATTTATTTCAACAACAAAAATATACGACTCTTTCGATAAATAGTACACAACGAGATGCTCACAAAAATTATTCTAACCTCCGTTTTGTCAAACTAACTGGTCAAAACAACTACTGTGTGCATGAGTAAAGTAAATGTTGATAATAATTTTTTTGTTCAAATAAATTCACATACTTACATTTTACCAACTTATCTATCTTCGTGTGTAGCTGTTTTAAAAGTTTAGTTATTTAAACTGCTATAATTAGTTTCGTAAATTCAAAATAAGGACTTCTTTTGACTAGCAGTTCCATTAATCAACAATGCTATCCACCAATCAGAGAGCAGCAACAAACTACTCGTAACCTTTTGCAGTGCAACTCGTTACGCAAGAGAATTTCTAATTTCTATTAAATTCCATAAGAAAATTACCAATAAAAATGTTCTTTACTCGTTTCTTCCCTAAATTGTTAACAGTAAAAGCCCAAGAGGAAGAGGAGGCGGAATTAGTGGATCCTCAACAAACTCTAAGGGTAAACGACTTAACCTTACTTTATTTCCCATTTTACAAAATTTGGTCGTTTTAGGAAACTTGCCGTGAAACTGAACACTGTAGACATTTAGCTGAAAAATACGAAGCGTGTAATGAACGGGTTTTGTCCCGTTCTCAGACCACCGAATCCTGTGCTGAAGAATTGTTCGATTTATTGCACGCCATCGACCATTGTGTAACAAAAGATTTGTTCAGCAAACTCAAGTAAAAAATGTGCATGGAAAATGTAGGATTTAATATTTATAACATAGTCAGATACAACGTGATAACTGAATCAATTGTACTTGTTTGGGTGTAAATAAAAGTTGAAAAATAATCAATATTTTATTCAATTACAAGCTAATTTGAGTAAAATAATTACGTATAAAGCTATACGCATTTTACAATGAGCACAATAAAAAAATAACTTTTAAATATATGTTTATATAAAGGAATGTTTAGTTGAAATACCTACGTATGGTGTACATAAAGTAGAAATAAATATGGTTACATCTATACATCAAACTTTGGATATACTTTTGTGTTCTAACAGTATAAAATATTTAATTCAACAGACAACAACGAAAAATTATCTAACTAGCTCCAACTTTCAATACATCGAAACAAACTTTACACACTCTAACCGGTTTATTTTCACCAAATTTCATTATTGGAACTTCTTGATCTGAACATTTACTACATAAGGCACGACTACAGTGTCGGCAATGGTGTCTTCGGACTGTTATTGAGAAATTTTTACCACATTCCTGACACGAATCAGTGCTATTATTCCATGTGGTAGGTTGCGATAATTGATCCAACAGTCGGTTCAGCAACTGTTTGCTTGCAACCTACAAAAACGCCAGTTATAACCACGAGTTGTTTACTAAGAAACTTTATTCTTACTTGATAATTGAATATTGTGACATGATCTTGATTTTCAGTTGCTAAACAAGCATTTGCTTTGACTAATACACGACAAAGATGTCCATTTCCTCGCATATACGCCAAAAGTAACGGTGAATTTCCCTGTAAAACAAACCATAACAGAAAAACGACTAAACTTTTTATGTGTCTTACGTTTATATCTGGTTTATTAATTGGATAATCTGGCATACATTCTAAAAATAGTTCACAAATAGCTGCTGCATTTTCTTTACCATACCTACATAGATCATGTAATGGATTGCGACCGAATTTATTTATTGCTTCAGCATCGATTGATGATTCCGTTAATAAAGTTCGCACCTAATTGACCAAATATCATTAAACCGGTTTTTTTTTTTTAATTGTTTGTACTTACCACACCTAAATGGCCTTCCCGTACAGCAATATGTAAAGCATTATCATTTTCCAAGTCAACAGCATCATAATCAGCATTATTTTGTAATAATGCTAAAACGGCGGGCGCATTTCCAGCTTCTGATGCCACATGAAGAGCGGTACGCCTTAAAACAATTTCAAAATGAATATTCAGTGCATTTATTTACTGGTAATTGTCTTACTTTTGGGCATCCCGATCGTCTACACGAGCTCCAGCTAATATTAAACTCCTTACAAGTGTTTCATTTCCATAACGGGCGGCCAAATGAATTGGTGGTGTTAACATTGAATCTTGTACTCTCGAATTTACATCAACATTTACGGTTAGTAAAAATAATGCACTCTCTATGTCGCCTTTTTTGATTGCTATATGTAAAAAGTTTTGCCCCTTTGCATCAAACTAAAAACAAATATAAATTATAACAAATCTAATAGTTTCCAATGAATAACATTTACTTGTTCTGCAGCTGATGGCAATTTATCTAAAATAGCCTGTGCGGCTTTATTGTTCCTAAATGTTAATGCAGTCGCAAACGGTGTTAGACCAGATTTATCTCTTAAACTTAAATCTATTTCCGGTACACTTAATAATAACGAAATAATTTCAGGATGTTGATTTTCTATTGCTAAATGTAATGGTGTCTTATTGTCAGCATCACGTGCATTCACATTGGCTCGATGTTCAATTAAAGTCTATAAAAAAAAACTACAAATGTGTCTACAAGATTTAGTTTATCACGTTTATCACAAACCCTAACGACAGTTTCCAATCCCCATTGACAGCACAAATGCAATGGTGACAATTTATCTTTCGCCTCATCACCCCCTTCACCATTTGCGCCAGGCATACGCGGTGAATCTAGATCGCAACCGGCTTGTATAAGGAAAATAGCTGCTGTTTCTTTATTTTCATCAATTGCCCTTTAGAAAACGTTACTACAGTCAAAAACATAATAACTAAAAAGCCGGTCTACATAATAAAACAAAATATATTAATTTAAATTCTAAAAATATTTTTAAATTCGATTATTTTCCCGCGTTTGTCAAGATTAGTTGACCGCCCGACTAACAGATGGCAGCAAAATTTTGTTACCAAAAAGCATGACATTCTAACCTCAAATACCATATTCGGACTGAAATACAAGTACTAAAGACTTTGGACTTCGGACCGCATGTAGACCGGCTTTAAGAATCGCTTACATACCTATGTAATAAAGTTTGACGACAATTGTCCGGCCCTGGACCCCAACAATCCGTGTCAGCTCCATGCCGTACCAAAATACTGGCTATATCTTCTTGTCCAGAATCTAGGGCCGCCCATAAAGCACAACTTCCGACACGATCTGGCTGCGACATATCAACGCCACGGATACAAAGTGCATCCACAACATCGCTGAGGCGACAATGGATGGCCAGTTGCAGGGGCGTCTCGAAATCGGTAGTTCTGAACAAAAATATTTATAAAACGAGTAGTTTATATATTTTGTGTCCAAATCCACTCACTTTGCATTAATATCTACCCCATGATCCAACAAGAAAATCGCAGTCTTTGAATCCTCTTTCAAAATGGCCTGATGTAACAACGTAAAGTCCTTTCCATTTCTAACATTCACATCCGCTTTACCTTCAATTAATATCGGTACTAAATAATTAAAGTCTTCATTCAAGGCCAATATAATAGGTGTATCCCCATTGATGTCGCGCATATTGAAATTTGTCTCAATTTTCGGTACACCATTCAAACAACTTTCTTCATTATTATTAAAATATATAAATGCTTTTATACAATCTACACTATTGTGATGTACAGCATAATGTATTGGTGTTTGACGTAATTCATTTGTAAGCAAATTCGAATTGGCACCACGTTTTAATAACATCTCAACAACTTTGGCATAATTTTTAATACATGCTAAATGTAATGCCGTTTCACCATTAATATTAACATGATTCAAATTCTGAACGTGTTCAACTAAATAGACGGCCGCATTTTCCGTACCATTCAATATTAATATTTGTAGTAAATTATTGCATGTTTCCGTATACAAGGGATTCGTTTCAACACCGGCTTTTATCAATCTACTAGCATATGAATCGCCACCATCATCGCCGGCCTCGTATTTCAATAAAGCATAATATAATGGAGTGTGTTCATCGTTTGTCTTCAAATTCGTATTTAATGTTGGTTGGTTTAATAGAATGTCGAAAATGGGTCGGTTGTCTGCTTGAATGGCTATATGAAGGGCGGTACTGAAAACCAAATGAAATGCACGCTTATCAGCACGTGTGCTCTAATTTTTATCATTTTATGCTGCTTTTCGATGTTGGGAATTAATTATACATATGGGATTTACACGCCCGCCAGGTGTTGACCTTTACATCCAACTTAAAAATACATATACATGTATTTGAAATAAAAAATAGGGCAGGGCAGAAATATCACAATTTATTACTGATTAGTTACGACTACAGTAGTTGATAAACGAGTATGGTTAAAGCTTATCAAATCAGGAAAACAAAAAATTTAATAGCGGATTAGCACTATAGCATTTAAATAGGTTATTATGAATAAATCTGGGTGCGTTTCCGGTTTATTTAATTTGTCGTTATAACTTAATTATCGCTTAAGCATTAAAAGCATTTTTTTAATTGATTCTAAAATGCAAGTATAAACCAACGGAAAAAATCAAAATAAAATCAATCATTTCACAGTTAAATATATGAGCCCTTTAATAAAAACTTTATATAACTTTTGCACGTGAAAGTTTGCTAAATAAAGCACATAAAAGATTCCAAATAAAAACTTATCTCTCTAGTTTTGTACTTATTTTTATACTTACAATCCAAGTCTATTCTGAGCGTTGACATTAACATTTTTATTGATTAATTTCTCTGCAATTTTTTCACTTTCTTCAATATTGTTCGTTCCAGCTAATAAATGTAATGGTGAATCATTTTCATTTCTATAACAAAATTCAATAGAACAGATTAGGCATTATCATTTCATTCCCAGTTTAAAATGCAAATAGAATGAATACAATTACGGGAAGTAGAAAAAATTATCGTATTCAGCGAAAATTTTGTCATAGTATGATATTATTAATAAATTTCCACTGAAGAATTGCATTTGGCTTCAATAAAGAATTTCAAAATAAAACTACATATTTAAATTGAAAATTAAGGTATATTTCATGTGCCAAAGAGTCACTTCTCACCTAGTGGACAGTGTTGGATCGCAATTATTATCTATTAAAAAAATAGCCGAAAATGAATCATCATGTTTAACAGCTCTGTGCAACAAAGTGTCTCCGTTTCTGTCTCGAATATCAATATCGGCATTATGTTGTACCAAAGTTTTTGCGATGCCTTCATTATGGCCCCTCAGTGCTAAATCCAGCGGCAATTCACCGTTTTGACTCCATACGTTCACAATATCCGAAAGCTGAAAATATAAATAAACAACTTTATTTTCGTATAACGGATAATTTGGAATAACCAAAACGTGATTAACTTTGCATACTTAATTTAATTCGCAGAATCGTTAAGCGATTGAGGTATTTCCGTTTTTTTTATAATTGAAAAAGTCTGTTCTATATAACAACATTATTGGAAGAAATTGTATACAGATGATATTTTTAGAACCTCTTCAATAAACTTTAGCATTCCGTTCAAAAAAGTACAAGTGTTTTATGATTTTTCGACTAACGGTTAAAACAATACAAACCGCAACTTTTCGTACAATCTGGACGACCAAACCGCTAAATAATAAAAAATCAATGAACTCTTTTAAGAGTATATGGACATACTTTTTTAAATGTTTGAAAATCGTCTCCTCCTCTGATTCATTCATTACAAATGAATTAAAAGAACAAGAACAAGGACGCAACGAAAATAACTGGTTTGGAACGTCATTATGAATTGTGAATAAGTGACCAAACGCCGCAATTATATTCTCTCTCCGAATGAATTTATTATCAAATGAACGCTCGGACTAAACAGATAAACTTTACGAGTAATTTGCTTATTTACTATTTAGTTTTAGTTGACATTGTGTACGGGTAACATGTGCGATAGTAAATGTATTATTTAAAAAAACAATATAAATATTCACATTAGAAAAATGTATGTGATCGACGCACTGTGATTATTTTTAACAATTTTTCGACGATACATATTTTTAAATAAATGTGTTAAGTGTTAAGTAGATTATGTTTATGAGTTCAATTTGAATTATGAGGAAAACATTTTATTTTGGCAATATTATATTGCCAATAATTTTAATTTACATTTCATGTAAGCTGACTTTATTAAAATAACTGAAAACTTTCATGTTGTTGAGCGCACAAAGTTTTTTAATTAAAAATTCAAAAAACTGGACACGTGTTTTCCATCTGCATCAAATCATAATTAAGTGTGCGAATAAAATAATAAATTTGAAAAGATGTTGCATCAATTCCGTTTTTTCTACTGTTACACAACAATAAATGAAAGTGATTGTAATTTATTGTTGGGAAGTCAAAGGCATACAATTCTATAAGATATAATTATAATAAAATTAACCCTAGTTGACAATTTCCTGAGTTGAGGGGAAGAACACGAACATTTCTTCACAAAATTTAATTTAATAAAAATCGGTTAACGACCTCACAATGACGACATTATTTCATATTCAATCTAAATTGTGAATATAATGATGAATCTGTGCATTGCAATGAATGCCTACGCATTTTTGCATTTCCCACTGATTAAAGACTTAAAGTACATCCTATTAAGATTTGTATGCAGAAAGAAGTAGAGGAAAACCCGATAAATATGAGTAACACATACGCTTTTTTATCAAATTCTTGACCTTAAAGAACTATCAGTTACAATTTTGAAACGTAAATCATAATGGAAAACATTATTCATGGTCTAGCTATTATTATATTGTAATATTTCGGTGACTAATTTAATTTCTGTTGTCTTTCTTTTAAACACAATAGTCAATTTTTTCGAGCAGTACGATTTCAACATACGAAAAATTGTCGTGGGGTTTCAAAATATGGCAAGTGTTAAGCCACAGGTGCCAAATATAGAGAAAAAATGCTGCACAATAAAAAATAAACAAGTTGCATCGTTTACCAACAATGTTTTCCATAATTATATTACATATGCAATAAATTTTATAATCTTTTATTAATATTAACAAAGATTATATTAATATAAATGATAAACAAATATTAATCCATTCAATTTTATTATTCAGAATGTAATTATTTTATAATTATTCATTTTATCTTGCATAAGCGAAAAAATGCTCTACTTTTTAAATACGTATTTTATACATAATTACATTTTTTTAAGTTTTGTTCGACCTTGTATGTAATTAGTCTATTGTAACTATCGAAAAATTGCAAATAATCTTTGTCCAGAATTAAATTTAGGTCACACATTATTACCAAAACATAATAAACTTATTGCGACATCAATTTACACAATAAACCCCACAATTACCTTCGGGGCTCTTTTATAAATTAACTTATATGTGTGCTTGATTACTTTCAATTTTACTTATTTATTTCATTTTCCATTTACAGTTACACCAATTGGTGCCTTACAATGCTACAAATGTTTTGCCACACCGCCAATTTATTATATTAATGAAACAATTAGACTGTGTAAAGATTTCGATTATTCTGACAAATTTTTAGTCGATTGTCCATATTCAACGCTTTGTATGAAAAAAGTAACTTCTGCAAAAGTTCCGGGTAGAGTTTTATCATGAAAAATATTCCACAAAAATCAAGTTTCATTTTTCTAGTTCCTATTAATGCGACGGAGAGAGATTGTGCCAGCCAAAAATACGAATCGCAAAATTTAAGAAATGGTTCCTGGCATCCAGTAGTTACAATTGAAGAACCCTACAAGGAAGGTTGTTCCTACATCAACGACAAAGGCCTATTATCGGCCACAATACAACATTGTTACTGTAGAGGCGATAGTTGTAATACGTCTTCAAAAATATCATCATCAATAATAATTTATTCTATTTTATCTGTGATAATTTTGTACATTTTATCATGATTGGTTATGCAATCAACAATACACGTATAAAATATTTTTTCTGTAAATACATATCCTGATTTCGAACTGTTGCTTTATTTAATTGAACTAAATAATAAATCATAATAAACGTGCATTTACCTTGGAAGAGTTTTCCACCAAGCACAAAAACACCACATCTTCCCTTTGAAGCCGAACAGCCGAATGCAAAGGCAATTGTGTTTTATTCTTCAACATTTTATACAATAAAGGACCGGACATGTGTTCAAAGTCTGATGAATTTAAATCATCCCAATGTGTAGAAATTAGACCAGAACAATAATCTCTCAAGCTGTTTGCATTAATTTCTTCAGCAACTGAATAAAATTTAACGCACGTACGAATATTAACAACACTAATTAAATACTGTTCGCAGTATTCGACCAAGTTGGTTAATTTGAATTCATACGCTTGTTTAATTAGTTTTAACGTTATTTCGTTCGACGTTAATTGAATATTATTCGTATATAGCCATAAAAGGATATCTTCTGCCACATCACAGTCCATGTCGCTCCAGTCTAGCATTTCCACGCCATTTAGCACAGTTTCATTCCATAAATTCGACCTGGCATTAAGGACTAGTTTATGAGCATATATTTCTTTATCTAACAATTTAATTTTTATATCACTATAATTTTCCGAATTGTATAATTTGCTAATTGTGTTTAATAGTCTAGATGCAAATGTCTCTTCTGCACTATCACCATTTGTGGCCGCAATTGCATTATACTTTTGTTCTAGATCACGATATTTTATTTGTAATTTTGTGTATTCTTGTTTTAACAAAGATAAATGTTGCTGCAACTTGGTCACCTCCGAATTAGCTACAAATACGATTTATTGCTATTTTATTTTTTACGAAAACGTATATCACTTACCCATCTTGTTTATTGTACGAAATTCCGATGTATTACGAGATTTTAATGGAATAATTAAGAAAAATTACCAACACCGCCCAATGTTTGAGTTTGTGCTACATAACCTTAAATTTTAAGGACCCTTCTCTGGCTACGTTCACATGTATACAAAGATGTTCGAATTGGCTGAGCCAGAACGGAATCAGAGTACTTTACAGCACTATTTTGTACGATTCGAAATCGCTCTACAGTGTAGGATCAACATAACTGAAACGCACTCACTTGCACTGGGACAAAATCTAAACGTAGTAAAGTTGAAAAAATATTTTTTTATTTTTCTTCATACGTAAACGGCTACACAGATCCTCCATTTCTTTCCATGATAACCTTTTCATGTCATTAAGTGTAAAAATAAATTATTTCAAAAAACCGCTGGTCACCAAAACATGGCCAATACATTTAAATATTTAAATAAGTGCCCCAAAAATTTCAGGTATGTTGACTTAATTGTTTAACAAATAAATCGTCGATTTTTTCGGTTTACTTAAACATATTTTAGAACCTTGTCAACAACAACAGCTAAAAACGATGCTTGGCTTTCGAAAATATTTGTACGTAAAATTGAGCCCACAAAAGAGTCGCACAGTCGAATGTTGAGCGACAAAGAAGTCATCTATTCATTGCAAACGCATAATTACCGGCCCGATTCAAAGAACACCTATTTAACTAATGTGTAAGACAGCAGTTTGCAATTAAATCGCGAAATTACCTCTAATTTCCTTGTAGAAAAAATACGGTTGACTTTATTAAAGGTCAAAGTTCATTATCCTCGGCAGTGGAATTGGTGGGTTCTTGGACTGTTAATGTGGGCGATCAGGATCAAGCTTTACATTTATGGAAATTCACCGGCGGCTACGAGAAAATCGACTTATACAATAAAATTCTGCACGACAGTCCCGTACGGCATAAAACATGATTTTTGGACAAAAACGATTATAATTTTTGTTGTATTTAAGGACTACCAAAAACTGAATGAAGAACAGGGCAGAATCGTACGATCTCGTCATTTACAGTACTTGCTAGCGTTTAGTTATTGGCCCCAAATCGCCTTGCGACAACCTAACAATATTTACGAAATACGCAGTTACGCGTTAAAGCCAGGAACGATGATAGAATGGGGCAATAACTGGGCGAGAGCCATAAATTACCGTCAAAATAATAACGAAGCATTTGCCGGTTTCTTTTCGCAAATTGGAAGACTTTATAACGTACACCACATATTTTGTAAGAAACATTTGGTAATAAATGTGCGCAGATTTGATCAAGTTTGCAATTTCAGGCTATCAAGACTTGAATTCTAGAAAAGAGACTAGAGAAAGCGCCTGGAGATCACCGGGATGGGATGAATGTGTCGCATATACTGTACCATTAATTAGGGAAATGCATTGTCGCATTATGGTACCAACCGATTTTTCACCAACACAATAATTTCGTTATCTATTATGTATATTTTATCATTTTACCAAGTATTTTTTGCCAAGTGTCAATTTTTATAAAAATATTATTATTGTTGATATTAACTAATCATGTATATAATACAAAATATAAATAAATATTATGAAACTATTAGTATTATCCACATACCTATATAATATATACCGTCGAAGTGAGATGTCCGACCCGGCTAAAAAGTGGGTCCGCCATTTTTATGCCCTTAGTGTATTTTTTAGTGAGTTTCATATCTTGCAATTGGCATATAAAGTGCACAAAATTCAAAATATAATTATTTATTGAATATTACAGCAAAAATTGTGTCAATTTATTTATATCACTGACAATTTATGTCAAATGTCACAATTTAGTTATAAATTTAGTTACAACCGCTAAATCAGACTTACGTATTAAAATTCTAGCTTTCCAATTCAGTTTGTTAAAGACATACGTTTACGTACTATATTTATCAAATATTTGAACATCGCCGAAAACGTATGTCAGAAAATGACAAATAGAAAATCGCTTTTAGGTCACTTTACACTAAAGGCATAAAAATGGCGTCGTTCTCTATATCTTTTTACTGGCCCAGTTTTTAATGTGATTTTAGTAAGGTTGAAGTAGTATATATTTTATAGGTATGTGCTAAGCCTTACAAATTTTTAAGGAGCATTGTACAATTGTACGATATTCAATATATGTACATATTTTTATGTGTTGTGTTTTTTTTACGCTCAATTAAATTCAAATTAAACCACATTAGGGAAATTGAAACGGTTTTATTCAAATGCAATTTGTGGCAGTGATATGTAATAAGCATTTTTAAAAATTTATTTAAGTTCCACACTCTGACTTTCTATGTGACTGTGCAGATCCACTAATTCAGATCGAAGTCTGTCGAATATTTCCGTAAGACTGAAAAAAGAACAATAATCTAACAATTTAACATCAATTAGCATATTGTATACTTTTTTTGATAACTTTCTTTCTCGTTTTGAGTTTCCGTGCATTTTTCAGCGGTTTTCTGCTGGCTTGTCACTTGTATTCC
>SSSI01003866.1:0-14269 GCA_004796505.1 Oryzaephilus surinamensis | reverse complement strand
AATATACGCAAAAGAGAGAAGAAGAGTTGTTGAGTTTTCATAAACTGGAATAACATTAAATGATTTCAAAACCAAAACGATTAGTTAGAAAGCCACACAAACTTGCAAACTACCATCTATTTATATCAGTTTACAAGGCGCATTGCAGACCAAGATATAAATTAATTTAAAAGTAGATGTAACATGTGTTACACAACTCTGTAAAGTTTCAAATCTAATTAACCTTTACATTGTATGCCCTGTTTAATTTGTTCAATTGGATTTTTTAAAAACACATTATTTTATAACAAAAAGACATTTCGATATTAAAAACACAAATTTCCATTAGGCTTTTAGCAGTTATACTGAAAATAATAAAAATGGGGATTATTTCGACAAATGTCAGTAATTTAATGTTATTGAAAAACGCAAGTAGACCAAGTGCTGGTCCAAGCACGTTCTTAAACCGGAAGAGTAAAACTTTCAGTTTATCCCGTCTGTCAACATACTTTAACCTTCGCTTCAGGGGAAGCTGGTTCATGCGGAAAACGTGATCAGTCAACATAAGTGAATTTTATCTCGTGTCAACCAACCTTATAATAAACTCTGCACTCCACAAATTGCCTTCTTGTAACACAATCTCTTGTTGACACTAAAAATTCAGAACTCAATTAGCGACAATTCCTTGGCAACATTTTTTTCTTCTTAGATCAATTCACAAAGTGATGCTCCAAAGCTGCTATCAAGTTTTTGATCTTAACCATCATATTATGGTTGTTTTACTTGTTTTGTAAAATCAGAGATAAATGACTTACAAGGGACACTGTAAGCAGTGATCAATCCAATATGGTTTGAAAATTTGGGTGAATGAAATCACTCCCAAACAACAATTCTGTATGTAAGCAGGGCAATTGGATTGTTAACTTGTTAAAGCTGTCCTTTATTTGTAAGTCTTATGTTGCCAACATCTAAATAAGGTATAATATAATATGAATATGTGTATACTATAAACGTATTTATCAAAGAAAATTGCGTATTATAAGCGTTGTTATTAATAAAAATTGCTTTTCAGTTTACTTAATGAAATTTAGAAGTAACTTTCAAAATTGCAAGTTAATTTCCCGTTCAACAAAAAAGAAAATCCTTCACAACTTTTTTAATAAAGCGCAAAAATATGTTTGCCAATTAAGGCAATTTAAAATTGTCTTAAATTGGATTCGTTCTTCATGTGAACAGGAAAAAACAATTTTAATATAATAGTCGTATAGTAACTTATATATAATGATTAAATCTATGTAATAGGATATCATTTTACTACTTTGATTGATAGTTATTATTGAATTGAAATTAATTATTTGCATGTATGGTATATATTATGCGTAGATAAAAAGTAGAAAACAAAATAAAATAATTATATGCGCAATATTATTATCTTACAATATTACATTTAATCTTTCTTGTTTACTAGTAAAGTAAGATTTAAGACCGAGAATGGAATGTTGATGTAATAAATATTATAATTAGCTTTGGGTGGTGTATATAAAAAAGCGGTGGTACAGCAGGTGCAGCAAGACATTTCTCCTCTTCAACATGCTACCAACTAAGAAATCGGTTGAGGATTTGCCATGGCTTTGTTAATATTCCAAGTTGTCTTTAAGAAGTCTTTTTACGTCAATACGAATGCAATCCAGCAGCGAAATCACTAACTGACAATACAATAACTTGCCAGTTTGAAGTTTCATTAAACGTAAGAAAAAAATGGAATAAATTGCAGCTGTCTCATTTTCTTTAATCGCATAAAAAATATTGCCAATTAAATGGAATACAAATTAGCCTATATATAATCGTGCAATAGCCTTGTTATCATGAGAATGAAATAACATATTATCGGCAGCATCTTTTTATTGATTGAAAAGTTTAATTTAAAAAGTTGCCTCTATAAAATACGTTGAAATTTAAAAATATTTACATGTAAAGTATAGAAGAGCTGTGGTTATAAATCTTGTAAGAACTATTTTTTGGCGTATATGTTAATAACCATTTGATAAATATTGTAAATTCGTTTCTTATATATAAGTTTGATATATTTGACGAGGCTATTCCATTGGAGCAGAGGACATATAAAGCAATATGTGACATGACAATCTTCGTAAAAATCTGCAGAAACTTTTCTCTTATTTGTAAGTATAAGTGAACGAATGCCCTCATAATACTATATGACGTATGGTATAAACGTGATGCTATTTTACAAGACAAAGACAAATGAGAAAGGATGTTTTTTAACTTTTACTCGTGTAAAAGATTTCTGTTCATTGTTTGTAAGTATAAAAATTTTCAGAAATTTTATGTATTTTATACTAAAAAGTTTTCAAATAATTTTCTAGTTTATCGAGTTGATATGACAAACAACTCTTTAACACTATCATTTGTAAATTATATGAATATGTCTTTTAATTATTTTCACAGTAAAAAAAAAACTGCTACAAATCTTATTTGGAACATTTTCGAGAGAAGATAAATATTAACTAATTTCTGTAGGAAATAAATTAAAAGAGGAACTAATGAAAAGATGTAAAAACGTCCAGAGGCTAAGTAAAAAGTGAACAGAAAAGTAAGGGGCAATAATTTTTCCACTTCTGAAGGAAAATAAATTAAAACAAATATCTGGAAGCACGAAAAACTTTATTTACATAACTAACACAAAGAAATTTACCTATTTATAACCTTTTTTTAAAATTTTCATCAATGTCATTATTCTTTTGAAGTTAAATATTAAAATGAGTTTTTAATCCATTTTAACTTTTTCACAAACTATTGATTTTTGTTTTAAAATTACCTTAAACATTTATAACTACCCTTATCCTATATTAAAATATACATATACCTATAGTAGTGAAACTTAAATTTTATTACATGCGCTCATATTTTGTCTAATTACCTAAGTTTATTTTTGTTTGAAGTGGTAACACGAAAATGTCGTCCTTAATTAGATTTTCATGTTGATAGCAAAGTAAAGAGTATGCTCAATTTGATGTCGAAGTTATTCCTTACAACATAAATAACGATTCAGTGAATTTGTGCATAATAGATCCTGCACATATCATTATAAAGTGGAGGTCCAATAGTGCTCTAGAGTACCATCGAGGCTTCGTCAAAGCACATACTAATGTGCCCAACATTCAGGTCAGCTAAAACTTTAATATTATTTGCAAACTAGACGATGCTTTTCATCGAATGGATGTCGCATCGCCATTATATGGTTTAATGTATTGGAAGCAACTGTGAAATTTATTAACAAGTGAAAAACACGTAAAAGAAAAATTGTCCAAATGTAATAATATTTAATTAGTTTTCTAGAAATGCCAAATGATAAGCCATTTAGCTAGGCAAGTACTTTTTATTCGAAATAAATACGACCAAACTGAATTAAAAACGCAATGAAATAGAAAAAAGTAATTTCGAATTGATTTCATGTAATTCAGAATTCCATGAAAGCTTTTTCGATTTATTGGAAAATTTGTCTATGTATTCTGACTGCAGTAAAATTGATGTAATTAAAATTTCAAGTCATTTCATATATACGTTGAAAAGATTAACGTTTCATAATTGTGACCAAATTAATTCACTAGAAATTAGTGCTCAAGATTTCAGCTTACCAGTATGATTGATATTTATGTACTCGTACGATTCAATATAATATACTCGTAATTTTATTTCAAAAAAGTCGTTTAAAATAGTTTACATATGAATGTGTTTCGCCATATAAATACAGAGATATGTACATATATTTAGATTTTACATTTCCGTCAATAACAATTGTATTTTTCTACAGAATTGTATAACATTTTAAAAAAATTTCCATGGCATTTCCATTTATCATTTAGTTGTGAAATAGTCTTTACAAATCACATAGGTCTTATAAATCTGTTACAGCTTAAAATTTACATTTTCATTCCAAATCCTATTTTCACAAGATCTGTCTTCTTTGAAACATTTGAAACTTGAAGAAAATTAATGGTAACATTTTTGGCCTATACATTTTTTTTTCAATCTAATTCAAAACATAACCAGTGATACAATATAATAACTCTCGGTTATATCTTAGATATTCTAATTAGTTTCATCTACAGTTGATGATTTCAATATTAATTGAAAACAACAAATTTGTTAGGCTGGAGTTAATTAATCATTAAGTGGTAAATTTTTATATTGTTCCCCATTATATAGAATAAATGATAGATCAGATAAAAACAATATATCATTAGATTCACAGCGGTACATAGAAAAATCCAACCACCAAATCAGCCTCACCCCGGTTTAATAAATAATAAATCAAAGTAGAGGCCACACACACAAAAATCAGCCTTTTATCTAATTTCTTTTTCATACGCCTATATAACATTCCTTTGATCATTTTGTGGGCGTTGTTATAGGGTTGAAATGAAACTCAGATCAATTTAGGATACAACTAATTAAGCGACAGTTTCATAATTGAATTTTATTGACTCTTTTTTACAATAATCTCTCAACGTGTAACTAATTTAATTTCAAAACGCAATTACATACATGAATAAATATAATGTAACAAGTTATTAATCATTTTTTATCGTCCAACAACCGTAACGTGTCAAAATTGATAATAATTTCATATTCAACGTTATTACATAGTGTTTGTTTAAATAAAAAGAAATTATATGGTTAAGCTGTTTCAATCGTCTTATATATATATAATTATATAGTGAAAATTATGGTACAAACATTAGTATGCAACTACATAATGTCTCCTCTTAAGACCTTCCGTTACACCATCATTTAGGCAGCATCATCTTAACGCTGGTTCAAGAATGTGATATGCAAATCCCCGCTTCAACGACCGATGTAAATATTACCATTCATAAACAAGCCCCTTGATTATCTCTCCCGATCATTATAAGGCTTAGTGGCAAACACCATAATAAATCAATTTCACAATAATATAAATATAGACTCCCGTCGAACATAGCCATAATCAAATTATTATTGGAGCCCTAGTCCTTAAGATACAATCTATGTATATTGAAGATGTTTGTAATTTATCTTGTTAACAGGACACAGACACATTAGCATATCAAATCTCCTCTATATATGATGGGTTTAATTAAAATTTGATAATATTTTTTATCATCTATTTAAATTATTGAATATTGATAATGGAGTTAATGGTAAAATTTTTATCATGTTCTTTTGTTGAATCGGTTTTTAAAATTAATTATTTAAATATTTAGTATTTATTCTAGCATCTTTGTGTATGAGGCGCCGATTAGGACTTTATTAAACATTTTACATATACATATATACATGTTTGGAAAATATATGTATATAGCAAATAACTCAGTATATATTGATGTTCTAATATGTAAGTTCTAAGTTCTAATCGGCGCCTCATATTTGTGAAAGATGTAGTTTAAATCCTTCTGTTTGTTGCTAAAAATATGGTAAAACCAGTAAAACTAAAGAATTAAATAAATAACTAATTGAAGTTTTCTAAGTAAAATTTATAAGGCGCGTAAAATTTCCTTATTTTTTTTTATGATTGTTTAATTCTACTCTAACAATTACCCTGCAGAATTAAACAACAAAGGCGCCTCTTGGGACGTAAAAACTGCAAATATTCAGACACGAATTGTAATATAAAATGTTTATATGAATTGCCTGCAGAATATTTTGTGAAGAGTGTAGTTATGTCAGAATGTATTTAAATATCCATTAAAATATGTGTGTATAGTTCATGTGTTATATAGGCTGACAAAAAGGCGATATGGTCGGTATATGGGGCACTGTAATCAGTAGGTTTGCATGCCGCCTTCAGCAAGGAAATGCCACAGTGTAATTATCACCTTTCATCGGACACCGCATTCTAACAATAAAGTAGTTAGCGACGCCTCTCTCTTGCTCTCCATAATATACGTTTTTGGTCTCGTTAACCCTGCGGCCAATTTCATATAAAATTATCAGTTACCTTTTCCCAATTAACTTTACCAAACATTCGTATAGGTAAATATACTTAAAAATATACGATACAAATTACACCTTGTAAATAATATAAGTGGAAAATTTAAATTATATACACATTATGAGAATTTGATATCTTCTATATTTCGTTTTCGTTTCATGTTTGAAGATGTATATTTTTGTATAATTTTGACAGAATGAATAGAGCCCATTTTACAGATTTACACAATCTTTAATTAAAGCAGCGAAAAAATGGGATATAATTCAGTTAAAAAAACACTTTATAATCCTTTGAAGTGTTCTTGTTAAAAGTTTCCGACAAAACAATAACTTTTTTTAATGCTTTTAACTCGATAGCCGTTCGTTTTTTAATAATTGTGATGTGATGATCAATGATAATTACTATTCATCACAGTTAAAAATAAAATTTTATGATGATTTGAATTACTAATAATAATTTAAATATTATAACTATGGGCTATGGGCCGAAACACTTTTTCAATAACGGCCGAAAAACTTTTCTTATTAAGTGTTATACGCACAATAAAAAAATCCGAACGACTTCTTTGTTATTTGTGATGGTGTGTAATAATTAAGTTATAAAACAAAATTCTTATCGTAAAATGGCTGACCATAAATCGTTTCGTTTCCATTGTGGGAGATTTCTATAGGTCCTCATTGGGATTTCTAAATGATTATTTTACTTTTTTTTATAACTTTTCACCTGTGAGTAATCTAGTTCACCTTTTAACTCAACCGTCTAAGTTGTAAACTTTTGTACTTAAAATTTATGATAGTTTTCAGTTTGTTGACTTTCTTATATTAGACAAAAACCAATCAATATTTGATTATAAAATTCGATCAGACGATTAATTAGAATATGAATTTGTTTTAAAAAAGTTATAAAAATCTTTTATATTCATGATGTTTTATTGAAACTGTACTAGAAAGTAGTAAAATAAATAATTTGAATAAAATGTTTACAAAAGAAATAAAATCTTTGCAAAAGAGTTCTTATATGCGAATGGAAATAAAATTAAAATCACATTTCTTCGAGCACATAATAGTAGTAAATACGGACGAATGGTGATAATACTATACTATATAGGAAAAATGTATCAGATTTGAATAGAAAATGAAAAAGGCAACAACTGAAAAAAGTGCTACCACCGCCACTATATCATAAGAGTTTTGGTGGAAACTGTAAGAAAAAGACATTGCGTCCATAAACTCTACAATGAAGGAATATATGAAATTGTTTACATTTTCAGAATCGGTTTTGGGGGTCTGAAGGTCCAATAAACTGACTTGGAATTGATGTTGTTACGACTTGTTTTTCTTTGGAACAATTTTTTACGTACACTATACATAATAATTTTCATCATTATGCAAACCCCCTTTCATATGATATATATTTATATCATCTATTTATATATATGTTTGAATATTTGTACAATGTTTGTGTTTGCTGATTTGGTGGTTTGTTGTTTTGTGCTGTATATTTTTTTTTGTTGACTTATATGTACGCCTTTAGCTAGAAATTTTTTTCTTAGTGAAATTTATGTATTGTGGAGCTTCATTAGCTTTATTGAATACCGCTATAAATTTTCTAAACATATACACCAACACACACAATAACAGTTACGTGGTCAATGAGGTTAAATAAAGTGCATTAGAGAAGCAGGAAATGGAAAAGTTTAATTCTTACAATTTGTCTTTTTTCGACGTATAGCTTCTTAGTCTAGTCTTGTCGCCACAAATTAATTACCTTATATTAACTGACAAAGTTTTTAAAAGTTTAATTTCTTTACTAGTCTTTCATCAGAGATGGAAATTAGTTAATAATTGATTTTCGTTTTATTCCCCAACTTTTTTAATTTTTATTGTTATAATACTGTATACTCGTACATACCGTATATACACTTATATTTAATTATTTATATATGTATATGTATGTATAATGAATTTTTGAGAATTTTTGAAAACAACTTTCAGAGAATTACCAATTTATTATAACAACATAACATATGAAAGTACTTATATGTATAATCAAAAGTTACTGTAACTTTAAAAAACGTAATAAGGCAACATTTTCTTTTATACCTTTTATATTTGCTTACACACATTTTTTTCTTATGCACCATCTATGATAAGTAAGTAAGTATACTATGGAACAAACGATGTGGACCATTTTAATTTGAAAAATTTATGTACAAATGCCTACAGAAACTTTCAAAGTACAAGAACATTTTACAATTAAGTTATATAATATGTCCACGAACACAGGAAGCTTTTATAATCCGTCCTCCTAAATTATAAAAGTTTTGTATATACAATACTGTGTAAAAAGCCCTTTCTAACATTTCAACTGCCTTATTTCGTTCTGTATTTTTTATACAAAAGTAAAACACGTGCATTCTTTATTAGATACATCTTATTTGAATTAGCTTTTAGTTTTAATCACTGTAAAACAAGCGTCTGTTCTATTTTCGTGTAAAGTTTTATGTTACATTTTAGTTACGGGTATGTATATGTATTTTATTTTCTAAAAGACGATTCTATGATGCTATTATATGAAACTAGATGATAACATACGATACGTATATAATTCTAAAGTGTAGAGATTGTACATCTTTTACTAAATCATATCAGTTTTAATTGTGTTTCGTGTTTCGAACAAAGTTAAACAATTTTAGTCTGTAATATCTATTTATTTAATGATACATTACACGAACGTATAAAATAACTTACACTCTACTTTTTTTCATAAAATTTCTGTTATTATAACACCAGCTCAATAGGTAATGAATTTTAACCTGTATCGCACCATTTAAAACATTCCATTTGAAAATTTAGTTCTATTTAATAATCCTTTGTTTAGAATGGTAGTAGTCACAACTGTAAATATACATATAAGGATATACCAGCAATGCGTTGATTAGGCTGGGCCCTTGTTTGTTTAATTACTAGAAGCCTATATAGTACAAGAAGAGACCGAAAGCAAATTAACAAGATACACCTTTGAGTCCGGTTAATTACAGCCAATCAGGATTATGTGCAGGCAAGTGGTTGACTATAAACTATATAGTAGCCAGCGATGGGCTTAGACATAGAAGCTATACAGGAAGCTTTAGTGGTTTTAAGACCAACTGTATACTTAACCACTTATTATGCAAGTGTGTTTGTCTAATGTGGTCACTTTATCCATATTATTCCAATTGCACAACCACAATATTTATTAAGAAATTAAATTTCACTTGAATACTCTAGTTTGAGCAAAGAATTTTATTAGTATTGGTCACTTTCAGTGCGTATAATTGTAACAAATTAATTTTAGCATATGCAAAATGGAAATCTGAGAAATTTTATAGGTTTGATGTAGTAAATAGGTGCAAATCTGTAATTTGTTGGAAATTTTGCATGCATGGTTAATTCAGTTTCAATTATCTAACGTTAAATTTTACAATATTATACATATATTCTCGTACGAAATTACATTTTAGAAGATAATTTGTAAATAATACTACATTGTTTGGTTTCTAATACACAAGGTCTTTAATGCATTTTCCATTATATATGTATGTATTTTGTTGTGTTGATGGTAAATATCATTTACTGAGCTTCATAACTAAAGACAAACATGAATTTCTCTCATTACAGTGAATTATAATGTGTTCGTGTACTGTAATGTTTTATAAAATATAAATTGTGAAATAGTTGTATAACATTTGCAAATATAAAGTTCTTGAAGCGTAGAAAAAGAAGCTGGGTCCGCGAAATAGATTCGGTCCTTCATCGTCCCTATTTTTCGCTTCATCTTATATTATGTATATCGCCAAAAAGTCTTTATTGAGGATTGGCCTCAATTGAGGCGTGTGTCATTTCCTTATTTCAATGCAGACAAATAAGTGAGGAAAATGTGCTTCTTGCAGATAACAGTGAAAGGCCATCCATTCCTTTATTTCACTTGCAAAAATAACGTTCATTTCAATGTTCTATGTAGAATAAGTGGAATGCGCATCTTTGTAATGGTATGATGGTTGTGGTGGTGCTCTTAAGACACTCGATGAGAGTAGTTGTATAAAAAAAAAATTGGTGAAAGAATTCTCTCAAATATGGTATAGAATATTTTAATAAAAATGAAGCGTCAAAAACTTGAAATTGTTTTTAAATCTAATTTGCTCTTTGTCCAAATAAAAGGATTTATTTCTACTGTATAAAATATGTTACTCTATATTGAAATTGATCAGAAAATTGTTT
The DNA here is from genome assembly GCA_004796505.1 of Oryzaephilus surinamensis. Taxonomy (NCBI): domain Eukaryota; kingdom Metazoa; phylum Arthropoda; class Insecta; order Coleoptera; family Silvanidae; genus Oryzaephilus; species Oryzaephilus surinamensis. The sequence goes on along the minus strand of SSSI01003866.1, from coordinate 4,039 downwards.
AATACATCCTAATCAAGTAATTTTATACAAAATTATATTACATTGTGTATATGTCACATTGTACTATAGTTGAAATGAAAATTTTACCCACAAAACTAATACCTATAAATCATATAAAACATAATTACAAATCACAGTGTAATAATTTTAAATTATGATGGTAAATATAGTGTGCTGCTATACGAATTTAATCAACATTTATTAAAGAGGTGCAAATTAATGTTGCAGAAAATAAAATATTTTAATCTTTTTAATTAAATTACTAGTTTTATAATGTGTATTTTGCAAAATTTGTACAAATTAATTTTAATTAACATTGAAAATCTTTTTTATTAACACGATTTTACGCTGTATAATATAGAAAATGTAGCTAATATTCATGGAGCATTTATGTAGGTTTGTATATCATATAATTTGGGCAATAAAATATAGAAAATAAATTCACGATCGTATAAACAACATAACATATATATCTATATATATTTTGTTCGTTTATTTATATAAAGTGTACATTTTCAAAGTCAACATGGACATATCCACCCACATTTCCCTTATTTTATTAAGTTTTTTTCCAATTTGCTCCCTTTGCCTTAAATCATTATAATATCAACGCTGGAATAACTTATACAAAAAAAATGTTTTCCCTGAACAAGTATTATAGACGCACCTCAAATGAATCCCCCCGGTTATTTATTTCGAAGCTGTCTACGGTAAGATACAGTGCGGCAGTAAATCACACTAGGCCCTAGGATTCTCTTCGTTGGCGAGGTGTACCGCCTCCTGAAGGCTCAAAAACAGGAATTGGAAATAACACCCGTATACCTTCAAGTATGCTCTCGCTAAGAGCGCACCATATGCACAATTTACGATAAAAATAATTAAAAAATATCAATGTCAGTTGGTCAGTATGGACGCTAATTCATTATGAGCTAAATTACAGTTTTAACGAAATACCCGAAACGTTTATATTTAATGGAAAATATAATGTATATTATAATGTCTTGAGACGAGTCTGATTAAGAAATTAAAAAGATATAAACCGTGTTATGGTCTGTTTTAAAAACTAGATAATTATTTTAAATCTACCTCTAGCAACACAATAAACATGTCATATTTTAATTAATTAATTAATTGTAAAAAAACTTAACAAGGCTATGGTAATTTAGAGATTGTAATTAAATTTTTATGTATACATTCATGTAAAAGTAAAATAAAATAAATTTCAGCTTTAATACTCGATTATGAAATATTATTTAACAAGGAAAAATAATTTTTATAAAATCATTAAAGATAATTAATACAATGAAGTAAAATTAAATCTAAATGATTATTTAACATTTAAATTATCAATTTATATTTACATTTATAATAAAGGTGTATATTAGAAGATGATATCCATTAGAATATTCACAGAAGCAAATTTTTCAATTGGATATCGGAACTTTATCAATGTCTTCACATATTCTTAAAATGACTTCTTGTTTCTTTAGAAGTCCATTAAAAAAATCCAGCACAAAGCATAAAGAACATTATGATGTTCTTTATAAAAATTGACATATTATAGAACAGCGGTCTAGTATAGGATATATTTAATTTTCCCAACATAGATAAAAAAAACACATCCAACAATTCCTTACAAATTCACCTTTGTTCGCCTGATCTTTTTCATCTGTCATGAGTTTCGGCTTTCCTTTGTCATGTCTTTAACTTTGATCGGACGGAATTTGATACCTGTAAGTGTTCCTCCCTATATATATTTTTTCTTTTTCTATCTAGCTGGACTCCTCATGACATGCGAGAAAATATCCCTCTAGTTCGAATCAAATGTTGTGATTAATATTGATGAAATGATCAAGTGTCCTATCATTTAATCTAGAACGTTATTAGTATTTATTAAGAAACGTGATTACTTTTTTATTTATTGTTTCTTCTTTCAAGAATAGTCATTAAATTAACTTTATATATCATGTTATTTTTGCACTATCAAGATTGTAAGAGTTTATATTATGTTATAACTTATAACTAAGTGTAAGTATCTATGCATAGGGTAGTAATCAATTTAAACATTCAAAATTACGAATGCATACGCTGTAGACATCTACTGTAGACTGAAAACACCTTCAACATCCCTTATCTGCAGTACTCTTTAACGTAGCATTATAGAAATTATAAAAAAAATAAAATTGAATAAATAACATAATAATGCTTCAGCGAAAATGCTAAAAATTATTTTAAGATAACTTAAATTTGATTTAGAAAAAGTTTGAATATTTAAAATTGATTACTTTAATATAAAAACATGGTGAATTGTTTGTATTAAGTTGGATTGAGTAGATGGCATTGTATATTCATTAATCATTAAATTTTTAAACAAAATATAAAATTTATTAACTTATAATAATATATTAATAAGAATTAGTAAAAATTAAATACTCGTAACATTTAAAACCCTTGACTTAGAGCTAATTTGTTACCAATTATTGTCCCATTTTTCCTGGTCAAAAAATGGATACTGTTATATATTAATTAGTTGTAAAATAAAAGTCTTAAATAAGGATTACAATAAGCGTCCTTTATTAAAACCAATTAATGGTCGGATGGCATGTTGGTTGCCCAACTCATTCACAACATCTCCCTTTTCAAAACAAAACATGAAATTACAAATATAAAAATCTCAGTAATTAAACTAATAAGTATTCTGAAAGTATAATCAAATAAACTATAATCAAATACCTGATTATGATTTTTCAAAATTAAACAAATGAAAATATTCTGATAAAAGAATATAAAACAATTAATACAAAATGTAATCATTAAATCTTTTTGGAATTGATACATTTCTACTGGGTCTATTATTAACAATATCTGGAGTAGACTGTAAACTATTATCTCTCGCTACTGAAAAATTAGAATCACTAGATCTGTATATATTTTGTTCATTATTACCAAAATCATTTATATCCACATCAGTGTTATTTGGTTCAAATTTAATACTAGACGGTCTCATATGAAAAGTGTTTCTTCTCAGAATTCTGTTATTTTTGTCCTGCACTATAAAGGATCGTGGAGTGGAATGTTGACCAACAATAGTTCCTGGTTCCCATGTTTTCTCAGTTTTAATAGTTATATTCTGCCCTTCTTTAAATTGAGTATTATTTTGACGAGATTGTTTGTTATAATAATTCGAATATTTTCTCTGATTATCACTCAATTTATTCTTTATGTTATTTTGAATTTCTGGTTGTAATTTTGTATTAGATATAGGTAATTTTGTATTAATTAGTCTGCTCATTAGAATTTGAGCAGGACTGGCATTCAGACTTGGAATTGGAGTTGCTCTATATTCCATTAAAGATATATTAATATCTTTATTGCTTTCAACTTGTTTTCTAAGCATTTGTTTACAAATATGAACTGCTTTCTCAGCTAACCCATTACTTCGAGGGTAATGCGGACTTGACGTTTTAATTGTAAAATTCCACTCATTTGCAAAACTTTTCATTTCTTGAGAACCACACGGCATATTATCAGCAATCAGTATTTGAGGGACACCATGAGTAGCAAATATGACTTTTAATTTACTTATTACTTCTTTGGCTGTTTTATAATTTAGTTGTACTAGTTCTATCCATTTTGAATAGTAATCCATTAATACTAGATAGTCATTATTCTGATACGTTAATATGTCTATGCCAACTTTTTCAAATGGTAAATTAGGTATTTCGTGAGGTATTAATGGTTCTTTTCTGTTGTTCGGTTGATACTTTTCACATATTCTGCAATTACTTATTATTTGTTCAATATCATTGTACATTCCAGGCCAGAAAAATATATTTTTTGCCCTTAATTTAGTCTTAGTAATTCCTTGATGGCTTTCATGTAATAATTTTAATATGGTCGGCCTGAGTTTTGTTGGTACCAATACTCTATTATTAAAATATATTATATTATTTTCAATAATTAACTCATTTCTTATTTTAAAATAAAATTTTAAGTTATCAGGTACATGTTTTTTAACTGGCCAGCCATTGTAATAATA
>SSSI01003861.1:0-11005 GCA_004796505.1 Oryzaephilus surinamensis | reverse complement strand
CTGTATAACTTTTTATAAATATTAACAAAACTTTGGTATTTAATCTTTTTCTTTCATTTTGACCCACACCAACGAATTTTAAAAGAAAAAATATTTCATTATTTCAGATAGTTCATTATTTAAAAATTAAAATTTACCGGTATTTGGCATAGGTAGCTATTGGCCGGTATAAAAATCAGCATATGCGCAGAAAGTACTAGTTCACAACTAGAGAGCAGGGTGTCTCTCTTTTATTGCGGAAAGTTTGTACACAGTCGGGATAGGCGGTTATCTATATAGGACTTATAGATATATGGCAATTTGAATAAACATAACCTACACAATAAATTTTGGCAATTACTGCTGCGGGTTCGTTCGTTGGAGCTACACGTGTAGCACTAGTGTAGGCTTCGCATGGTTTAGAGCCACAGCAAGCTACACTAGTGCTACAACGAAAAATGCTCGTGACGTCACAAGACTAAAAGACTAATAAATCTGGTGGGGAATTAGTGGTGGGAGAAATTTAAATCGGACCTCCAATATAGTATCCTTGTATAAAAATAACCAACATTCTAGGTTAACATCAACTGTCAAAAGTAAACATACCAACTAAAGTCACTGAATATATAAAGTACCGCAATAGTCCGCCATGTTTGATCTATTATTAGGCGCCAAATTTAAATTTTCGTGACAGCATGTAATTAAAGTCACTAAACATGTAATTTGAGTTCAACATATAAATATGCAAAATATTTTTATAAACTTTTTTGTTCCATTTAACGTTAGAATCATTTTTGAAATAGTATATTGAGAACAATTGTGTATAAAATATGGATTTTTTAAGTATTTTTGGAAAATGCATAGATTAAGTATAATTCTTAACTTATTCTAAAATTAGAATAAAGCTAGTATTTGAATTTTTAAATGAAATATTACAGAACCATACATATTATATGACCTATTGGGAACTATGAATAACAAAGAACCAATATTTTTTAAATTTTTATTACGTTAATGCACTTACACTAACTTATGTATAAATAATGTAAAAATTAATAAAAATCCTTTGTGTACGACAAAAAGTAATCAATTTTCCTAACATACTTTTTAAGTTTACTTTTTGGTTCATAATTAATATCCGGAAAATGATCGTTTGGAAACTTACTACCAAATGGTTTACTATTTGCATGTCCTTGATTTGGCTTGGAAATTGCATCATTTACTAAATTTAATAAATCTGAAAGACTAGCCAGTATATAAAATGTTTTATTTGAAAAATTGGGACCATCTAAAATATTCTGCACATCTGAACGCATTGTCTGTATATTTTCCGCATCCATAAGTATCCATTCACACTAAAAACAATCATAAATTATATATAACGTCCTAAATTAACCGCCTTTACGTACATTTACACATTCTTGTTCAACAGACTTTACAGCCGTATCAAAATCGTTGAAATTTGCCGCTGTTTTTAACGATAACGAAAGAGTGGCTATACAAGCCACGGCTTCCTGGGCAAAATCGAAATGCTCTCCATTAAAATAACGTGTAACCATAGCATAGGATGCCAAAATATTAATTAGATTATACTTTACGCACTCCGAAGGCAGTTTAGACTGAAACAGAACGTATTAATGAACATGTTACAAGTGGTTTAATACACGTTGTACTGTGATGGTGGAAAAATCTTTAATTTTTAATAAAGTCGGACACTGACTCTTTGCTTTCTCCCATTCAGAATCGTTCGACAAATCCTCCACTTTGCTGGCGTTGCGATACAACCACCAGGGCTGCCAGGGTTGAATCAACTTCGACACGTCTTCAGATCTGCAATATCAATTATTACACCGGGCTGGTTTAAGGCAAAACTTAACACCTTAGAAACGATACGAATTCTTGTCGTTCATCCTCTGTTAATTTCTCCCAAACTTGTTCGGCATCATCTAAATCGACACCGGCCAATCTTTCCGCAATGTCAATGTACTCCTCATCGTCTGAATCCAGTTCTTCAGATTCACTATTAGCGTTTTGTTCAATATCCGACAAGCGATTACTTTCGTGCGTTCTAGCAAGAATTTCGAGCATTTTCGCTTTGGATTCTTCGCCAGCATTTGCTTGTAAGTCCTCCAAAATGCAGTCCTTGTAAAAAGATTCGGAGCATTGTAGATGTTTTTCCGACTGATAACAAGATATTGAACAGTACATTAGATTGCAACGGGGACACGAATAACGTGCCAATGCATTATCACATCTGCAAAAAGCAACTTAAAAAAAGAAACATTCTTTTAACATTGCAACATTGTTACATTTTACAAGTGTTGGAATCGTCCAGTACAATTATTTTAGCAGATGCCATTGTTTAATGCTGTATTTAAGAATAAAAATTTATTTAAGACATATATTTTAGGTTAGTTTGCTACTTTAATGCATAGTTCTAATCACAGACAAATGTGAAACACTCATGAAACAGTGAATCAATTATGAAAAAGCGAAATAAAATATTGAACGTATGTCTAAAATTTCCTCATCCGTTGCGCGCAAAATTAAATCAGAATTTGTTTATTAAAAAATGTTTACTACAAAATATGTACAGGAGAAATTGTTTAAAATACAATCCAATTCCAACAATAACAAATAGGTTAAAATGGGCTAAAAAGTGAATTCGTCATTTGTATGCACTTAGTGTATTTTTTAGTGAATTTCATATCTTGCAAATGGCATCTAAAATGCGCTAAATTCAAAATATGATTATTTAATATTACGGTATAAAATGTGTCTTCATAAAAACGCAATTATGTATATTTTTACTGTTTTTATTTTCAGGAATTTTTTATTTTATACCTATAAATAACAATGTAAATAAATAAAAATAACCAATCAACTTAAAAATATGTTTGGTAACTACATAAAAACCCAATATATGTATACTATCAGTGAAAAATTAAATATGTAAATCATTTTAACAATTTAATTATTTTGGCGGAAAAATTTAAATGTTAATTAGAATTATTTAGTGTATAGCTAGTGTGTCAGTTGGCTAGTTGGATGAAACGTGGACCAATCACTGTTCGCCAACTAGGGAATGAAGTTTGACTGATAAATCTAGAAACAGTTTTTATTCCTAGCGGTTTTTCATTTTAAAGGTTTTTGTCAACGTGTTAAAATATTATTAATGAAAATAATATTTCATTTCATATAACTTATTTAGATACAAATAGACACAAAATTGTAAGTAGTACTAATTCATATTTCGGTTAAATTTCAATATTTTTCAATATTATAACCTTACTTTATCGTAATTTTGAAAAAATAATTTTGGTTTTAGAGCTAATAATGGAATTGCAAGCATTACTGATACTATTTTTTGCGTTAGTGGTTTCTGTTAATAGTTTAAAACCAGGCGAATGCGAAGGTAACCACACAGACATATTATATTAAATGAAAGATAAAATTTCTGATTTTATTCGATTTTTTTAGTGTGTATTAAAACTTTGAATAAATTTGCCGATACATTAACAGACGATGTGAAGAAAGATCCTAAAAAAATTGAAAACGAGTTCAGACAGTTTTGTAAAACAGTCAAAAATAAGGAGAACAGATTTGTAAGCGAAAATGATTAAGCTTTCAATTTTTGTGTAATCCTTTTATTTATTTTTTAAACAGTGTTACTATATTGGTGGTTTAGAAGAGAGTGCAACTGGCATTTTGGGTGAAATGTCCAAGCCAATGTCATGGTCGATGCCATCTGATAAAATTTGCGAAAAACTTAAGAAGAAAGACCAGCAAATATGCGAACTGCACTATGATGTTGAAATAGATTTTAAAACAGTTGATTTAAAGAAACTGAAAGTGAAAGAATTGAAAAAAATTATCAATGATTGGGGCGAAGATTGTCAGGGTTGTATCGAAAAAAGTGAATTTGTTAACAGGATAGAAGAATTAAAACCAAAGCATGTAGAACTCTAATAATAGTGTCTAATTTATTTACAAAGTGGACTGGAATTTATTTTGTAACAGAAAAACAACTCAATAATTAGTTTATTACGTAGTATATTTGTATAAATGTACCCCCAATCATCTGTGAAATTTTTAATTTAACTTGTAAGGAAAATATTGAATAATAAACTATTTATTTTGTATTATCCTATTAACTATATGAATAAAGTGTATTTATAATAAATTTGGGATAAAATTTTTGAAACTTAAAAAATTCTTTTCAAGTTAGGCAACCAACTATACTCTTCCGTTCTTCGGCCAATCAAGAAGAACACTAAAATACAAGGTTATCCACCTTTTAATCCGTCATCCACATTTCTATATTTTGTTTTTATTATTAAGTTGTGCCCCAATTCCTTTCAGTTTCTCTTAAGAAGAATGTTGATCTCATAAAGAAAATTTCTAATAATTATTGCTTTTAATAGAGTTATCGTTCAGCAGGCATCTTAATAAATTGGTGCATAACCCTAAAAATGCATAAACTTTTAAAAAATGGTAACTTTATTAAGTGAATTACATTTCTGGACCACACAAGATGATATTCTAATAAAACATTTGGACTACGGCTCTTTTAAGTACGACCAAATATTTGTTTCCAGTATTATTTCATAAAAACCAATCGAATTTTAGGTATTATACAAAAAAAGAACCTCAAGACACTCTGTATAGTACCAGTAAAAAGCAGTACTGTGAACAGCGTGGTGTAATATGGAATCCCATTAACAAAAGACCAAACAAACTGCGAGACAAATTAAAAGAACTGGAAGACTATTTAGTTCACAACAAAATCGTTTACTACACATGGGAATCGAATAAATTAAGTCTGTTACTAAGCACCGGTCTTGTAGCTGTTTTGACCATAAATTTAAACACTGGAGACGTGAATTGCATATCGTTTGATAAACAATTATCCACTAAATTACAAGTAAACATAATTTGCGATGGTGTGATATTCGGGCCACAAGTGGTATGCATTTGCAATGATGGGCACGTTTTGGGCTTCGGCGGTCACTGTAAAGACGGTTGGGTGTTGGAAGGGGGCCCGCGGCGTCGTCTGCACTATTTCGAAGATTGGCTGGCCGTTTGGGGCAAAGCGAACGCCGAACACCCCCAACCATGGAGCCCGCTAGCGAAAGACCATCAACGCGCCAATTTGCACTTATACTGGGTGGGTGCGCGGGACCCCAAACTGCTGGCCTACAAGAAAACTGACGGAGAACCGCTACAAGTGATTGTCAGTAAAACGTTCAATCGTACCATAATACTAATCGAACAGAAAGTGACCCAGCGGGGGGCCGTTTCAGTGGAAGTTAGTAGTCTGGAATTGGTTGCAAACAATTTAAAACGTATAGCAATCACTTCGGTGCCTCTACAAACACAAGTCAGTTGCACAGCATTGAGTAATGCCGAGGACCGATTATTAATCGGATGTATAGATGGATCGTTGGCTTTGTTGGATCGAAATCGCGGATCGACGCGAATGATTAAAGCCGCATTTATACCGACGTTCGCCATTTGGCATCCAAATGGGGCCATTGTGGCCATATCGAACGAACGCGGACAATTGCAATACTTTGATACGGCTTTAAATTGCATCAAAACACAATTAATTGGTGAAGATGACACGCCGACATCTTTATTGGACTTATCTGCGTATTTTAATGGACAGTTTACGGTTGCTTCGTTAAATTGGGGTCCCAAGGATTTAGTCATTTCATTCGAACAAGGTCCATTATTAATTATACATCATGTGGAAAGTAGTTTAACGTTTAAAAGTATTGTACAAAAATATTTGAATTTGGGCAAAATTGATGAAGCGATTAGTTTATTGTTGAGTTGGGAATTTAATGAAGAATGCTTTTATGCATTACAACGCATTACCGCTTATTTGATGAGACGGGCATTGGATGAAAAAGTGGCACAACAATTGCAGAATGCACTCGGCTGTTTCCATAATTCACCGATTCCGTTGTCAACGGCCGTCCGACACAGATTTGGTAATCAGGTATTAAGTTTATGACGTTTTTTCTTCAATTTATGGAGCTCCCCAAAATTCTAACCTCAAACGAGAAAAAATGGCGGCTGTAGCAGAAAAACTTGTATTTTTTTGCCGGTTTTTACATATAGCACTGAAATTTTATAATTTCTGATACAAATTATGCATTATTAGAATTTTTTTAATGTTATAATTGTGAAATACTACTAAATATTTCAGAAAGACGCCATTTTTACCTTAGTTTGACAGTTAGTTGTAGAGCTCTATTTATTTCTAACCTTTTTTATAGGTTTACTCGTTAACTCGTCGCTTCTTTCATCAATTAGTGCGTGCCAATATGTACGAGATGGCGTTTTTGTTGGCTGTCGATTTAGGACATCATGATTTATTTATGGATTTGCATTATATTGCGGTGAAAATTGGGAAAACTGAAATGGCGGCCGCTGCTCGGGCACAAGCATCGTCTTTGCTCAGTCGATGTTCCAGTGAAGGTAAGATTTATTCGATAAATTCCATAATACTTGAATATTTCGTATTATTTGCAGCATCAAATTGTTCACGTTCGTCCTGTTCTCAATGCACTGACTCACAAAGTAGTACCAGTGACGAAGTATCAACAAATTCTAATAATGATGATACGAACAATGTTAGTGGTGATAACTTTTTAACAACAAACTTCAATAATCCGGATCCGACACCTTATAAACCGTTACAGACAATGACAACTGAAAAATTAAACTATACACCGAAAGCGACGTATGTAAAAGCGCCCCAAGTGCCTGCAAATTTTACGAAATTATTAAATGTGCCTCCATTGCCCAGTTTTACTAATCAATCATTAGGAATACCTCATATTCAATCACATTTCGATGATATTTACACACCTTCAACGTTTATTACGTCCCCTGTAAACGCATTTTCGCCAAGTTTATATTCTACAGCTCCATCCAATATATATTCTGCATTCAGTTCATCAAATATTACTGTAAACAGTATAAAAAATTCGTTTACTCCAATTAAGCAGCAAATCGTTCCACCTCCACTACCAGTGGCGCCACCTCTTACATCGAATACACCCTACATTGCATCGAATACTACGATTAGTGGCAATGGAGGTAAAAAACCACAGGCAAAAGTGAAATTTTCCGATACGGTAACAGCATTTATTGTACCTGAAATAAAACGACCGGTGCGGCCTCCACCGCCGCCGCACGTTACTGATCCCCAGAAAGAATTGGCAGACAGTTTGCCACTGTGCCATCCCAATGAGGATTATTTAAAAGATTTCACGCCCGTACAGAAACACGATGAGAAAAATAGCCAGCCAAAAATTAAAGTTGTTCATTTTGGGGTGGTTTGAGTAATGGAAAATGTGGATGGATTAAGGACTTAAAATGTATTATTTTTATTCAACTTATTATTTATTCAACTTTTTATATACATATTTTTTTTACTCAAATAAATTTATATATTTTCTAAACTTGTTATTTACATTTTTGCGACTTTATGTGCCGATTAAGATGGTGTTTTCTAGTGAATTTTGTGTGGCAAACACTACAGTTATAAGGTTTTTCACCGGTGTGGGTTAATAAATGACACTTTAAGTAATTTGATCGCGAAAAACCTTTTTCACAAACGGTACATTTGTACGATTTTTCATTGGAATGCAATTTAAGATGATTTAATAGATATCTATTGGTAGCAAACTTTTTATCGCATAATGTGCAATTATAAGGGCGTTCTTTGCTGTGCAGCGAAATGTGCCTGTGTAAATTGCTAACGTGTCCAAATGCTTTACCACAAGTTTGGCATTTATACGGCGTTTCGCCAGAATGCGTTTTTCTATGAACTATTAAACCTGTCGAAGACGAGAACGATTTTCCACACACTTCACAAAGATGCGGTTGTTCTCCTGTATGTGTTCGCCTATGTAAAATCAATGTGGAAGACTGATTAAATTTCTTCTTACAAAAATTGCACTGATAAGGACGTTCATCTAAAAGCCTTCATTTCAGAAACTGTTGAAATTTCATAATATAAAACGAACCTGCGTGGATCTTCATATGGTTATTAAGGTATTCTAATCGTCGAAAGATTTTATTACACAAATTGCAAGTATATTGCCTAATCCGATTATGCTCGCTCATATGAACTTGTGCAGAATTTTGTTCACTTGATGCCATCAAACCACATATTTCACGTTGAAGCGTTATAGGTTTTGATAAAAAATTTTCTTCTAATTCTAAAAATTTAGTTTCTACTTCCTCAGTCTTTATTTCTTTCATAATATCTTCGTCAGTCTCATCTTTTACGATATTATTAGCTAATATTATTTTTAATTTAATTTCATTATCTGATATTCTTTTTCTGAGTTGATATAAATTTTCATACAAGTCAATTAAAGTTGAACAACATTTTTTACAAATTAATTTAGGCAGTAAATCACAATCATTAATCTATAAATAATAATTAGTTTTTATTTATGGTAATTAAATGTATTCTAACCTTTTTTACCTCAATTAAAGTACAAAAATTTATTATAGATGAGTATGATAGTCGCAACTTTTGATTATATTGAAAAATATTTATTATTCCACATTGCTCAAGACATATTCTACAAGAATTTTCATAAATAATGTTGAAATTTACACTCATTTTTACAAATTTTATAGAAAAATTAGTAAACAGTAAACTTGCTTTGTTGGTTGCTCATTATTTATTAAATTCCAATAGATCAGCCGCCATGTTTGGGCGCCTATATAGCGGGAATTTTAAAAACTTGAACATTCACATTTTTTTATCGAACAATTTCTTAGTAGATGCGCTATATTTAAAAGTGTAATTTTTACTATAAAAGATCATTTGTGGTAAAAATAAAACACTGATTCAATTTTTTTAAATTTATTTTACAAATATCGCGAAGGCACAAATCTCAAAAATAACAATTTAACAAAGAAAATTAAGTAATTTATTAACAACAAAAAGAAAAAATGTAATCAATGTAAACACACCATTCATGCACGAAAAACGAACTTATAATGTAATATCTATATATTAATTATGCATGCATACATTGTGTCTTTTTTTAATATTAATTATTTTAACACCTTGTAACTGTATTGTCCCAAAATTTATTAAAAATTCTTGCAATTAACTTTATTGAACGTTGATAATATAATTATTACTAGGCATGGAAATAATTAAATATTTTCACACATTCCACAAAAATAAAACGGAAAAATTACTCTACATGAATACAATTACTCTCTAATATTACATAAAGATCCAAAAAAACAAATAATAATAATAAAATTAACGTGTGAAATGAGCAATATGGCCACTACAATTAATCTATTACAGTAGTTTGAAAAGAAATTTAATACAACAAAACTTAACAGTAAAATGGACTAAAAATATATATAATAATTAATAATATTCGATATTATAATTATAATAACAGTGTGAACTCGCCAGGTAATTAATTAGCGTTTAGTTCAACACATTTTCTTAATCCTAATACTAGGTATAACAATAAAGATTTAACAATAAAAAAAAACAAAATTACAAAAAAAAAATTAAAACAGTTACTCTTAAATATTTGTCAGCTTGTGCTGAAGACGCGATTCTCTCAAATTATTATTTGACATATACTCAAAAGAACACTTTGCCCCGAAAAGTGTTATTTATTCAGTCTCTTATATCGTTCTTAGGCCAATACAAAAGCTTTATAAACTAGATAACATCATACAAGTATATTGCCAACAGTTTTTATTATCTAAATAACATCAAATTGAGCATTTTTCAACTCATCAATCAAGTCCAGCAGTACATGGGGCACATTTTCTTGAACCGTTCATACAAAAAAATATAAAGTACATGCCAAATACATATAAATATTTAAAATAGAAGCAAATTATTTGCTTCGTAAATATATATGGTCGATTTGCACAAAAATAACATCTTTCAATTTTTTGTCCAACGATCGACAACAGTAACAAAATTTGATATTTTAATAACATTTTTCATATATTTTGTGTATGACACATTAACTTTTATAAACTTTGTCACGTTTTTATTTGGAAGAAAAACCGTTTTAAAATATCACACATAAAACTGTATTAAAGTCAAATCTCGTATTAAATACAATGACTGAAATTGAGCAAGTCGCTATTCAATTTGAGACGACTTTAAGATTTTGTGTGCGAATTAATAAAACTTGGCATTTTGGGGGGAATCTAGGGAGTTAAGTACTAACATTATTTGCATATACACAACGATTAACGCGTAAATATTATACAGGGTGTTCCAGAATAGCGTGGATATATTTTAAGGGGTTATTCCTGAGTACATTTTAAGAAAAAAAGTCCTATAAAATCTTGTCCAAAACCTCTTCGTTTTTGAGATACAGGGTGTTAAAGTTTTATGGAAAAATAAGATTTTACTTAAATATTTCAGAAAATATTAGAGATATTAAAATGAAATTTTACAGAAGAGTTTTATTTATTAAGGCACACATTTGTACCAAATTTGAACGAAAACGACCGCCCCCAACTATATTTTTTATTGGTGGGGGTGGAATCACACCCCGGGAACTTTTTATTTTGCATGTTAATATACTGTTTAAAAAATCTTATTTAATAGGAAATTTAATAAGGAAACTTTTGTGTCTCTTGAAATTTTTTGGTAAAATGAGTCGTTTTTAAGAAAAATGCGAAAAACTTAACACATGTCATCAATAAATCGACAAAATAAATTACCAGTTTTTTGAAATTCGATTAATTGATGAAACGTGCTAAGTTTTTCGCATTTTTCTTAAAAACGACTCATTTTACCAAAAATTTTCAAGAGACACAAAAGTTTCCTTATTAAATTTCCTATTAAATAAGATTTTTTAAACAGTATATTAGCAGGCATATCTCTAATATTTCCAAAAATATTTAAGTAAAACCTTATTTTTTCATAAAACTTTAACACCCTGTATCTCAAAAACGAAGAGATGTTGGACAAGATTTTATAGGACTTTTTTTCTTA
>SSSI01003847.1:0-19710 GCA_004796505.1 Oryzaephilus surinamensis | reverse complement strand
GAAAAAATAAGATTTTACTTAAATATTTTTGGAAATATTAGAGATATGCCTGCTAATATACTGTATAAAAAAATCTTATTTAATAGGAAATTTAATAAGGAAACTTTTGTGTCTCTTGAAATTTTTCGTTTAAATGAGTCGTTTTTGAGAAAAATGCGGAAAACTCAACACGTGACGTCAATAAATCGAATTTCAAAAAACTGGTAATTTATTTTGTCGATTTATTGATGACATGTATTAAGTTTTTCGGATTTTTTTTAAAAACGACTCATTTAAACGAAAAATTTCAAGAGACACAAAAGTTTCCTTATTAAATTTCCTATTAAATAAGATATTTTAAACAATATATTAACATGCAAAATAAAAAGTTTCCGGGGTGTGATTCCACCCCCACCAATAAAAAATATAGTTGGGGGCGGCCGTTTTCGTTTAAATTTGGTGCAAATCTGTGCCTTAATAAATAAAACTCTTCTGTAAAATTTCATTTTAATATATATTTTCTGAAATATTTAAGTAAAACCTTATTTTTCCATAAAACTTTAACACCCTGTATCTCAAAAACGTAGAGGTGTTGGACAATATTTTATAGGACATTTTTTTTAAACGTACTCAGGAATAACCCCTTAAAATATGTCTACGTTATTCTGGAACACCCTGTATATATGTTAAATTACCATTTTCAGATAATAAAAGCTGAAGACACCGGAAAATTATCCAGCACAGCTACAGTAAATATTAAAGTAACTGACATTAATGATAAGAATCCGGAATTTGTTGGTGATCCATACAATTTTACGGTGAAAGAAGGACTGGCGAAGACGTCCGTTGGTTTCGTACATGCCAATGATGCGGATGAAGGCATCAATGCACTTGTCTCTTATTCAATACCATCAGATCTACCATTTAATATTGATAGCGAAAGTGGTGAAATTACTGTGAATCGGCCATTGGATTACGAAACGCAAAAAGTACGACAAAAAAACATGCGGAAAGAATTTGTATTTTATTTTTTTGTTAATTTTAGAGCTACCAGTTCGTCGTAACAGCAAAAGATGGTGCTTCTGACCCTCGTCTTGCAACCGCCACCGTTTCCATTGCCGTCCAAGACATTGAAGACGAAGTACCAATCTTTCATACACCATTATACGAAACTACAGTACCGGAAAACATGCCCGAGTACTTCGTAACTGACGTACAAGCGGAAGATCCGGATTCAATCAAGAAAATTACGTACGTTATCCATCAAGGACCAACGGATTTATTTCGGATTGATGAAAATACGGGCTCGATTTTCACTACGCGCGGCTTAGACTACGAAAAAGACAGTCAACACACGCTGATTATTGGTACTTTGGAGAATATGTCGAACGAGAAGGGCAGTACAACAACGGTTATCGTTAATGTTGAGGATCGTAATGATATTCCTCCGGTTTTCACTGTTATTCCGCACCCCATAACACTGGAAGATGACGTGGCGATCGGTACTACAGTGACAACATTAGTGGCAACCGACTCGGACGGTACTTCGCCAGGAAATAAAGTGCGTTACGAAATTATCGGACGCGGTAAATCGATGAAGTACTTCCAAATCGATCCAGATACTGGAGTGCTTCGTGTTACCAATGATTTGAAGAAAGAAATCGATACGGAGTACCAGGTGGATGTCAGAGCGTACGATTTGGGTGAACCACAATTATCTTCTGTAATAACTGTGGACGTTTATATTCAACATGTGGCCACTGTGGCACCGGAAGTTGGACTGCGATTCGCCGATACGTCGTACAGTTTTCAAGTACCGGAAAATGCAACTATTGGCTACAAAATCAAAACTTTGACGATAGTAAATAGTCGAATTCACGAAGGAAATATTCCCTTAAAGTGTCAAATCGTTTCTGGTAACTTGGAAGGAAAATTTTACGTCAATGTGACGAAAGAACGAAATTGTGCGCTTTATTTAAACACTTCTTTGGACTATGAAACTGAAGAGACGTATAAAATTGAAGTACAAATCATGTCTTTGCAGGGTTTTATTAATAAAGAGTTCAGCAAAACTCAAATTACAATCAACGTCGTGGATATTAACGACAATAAACCGTATTTTGTGAATGATAGAGAAAAATATTACGCAGCAGTTACCGACCAATCGCCAGTTAGTACAACAGTTACACATGTTAAGGCCGAAGATAAAGATAGTGGAAAATACGGAAAAATCAGTTACTCGTTAGTTGGTAATAATAGTGGTGAATATTTTACGATTGACTCAAGTTCCGGTATAATAAAAACGAAAAAATCGCTACAAGATGTTGATTACAGTATATTGCCGTTTAAATTAACAGTAAAAGCACGCGATAATGCTAATGCGAGTACGGACTTTTTTGAAATTGAATCATCATTAATTGTGAATTTAATTTCGTCTTCAAATCGTTTAATTCTTGTGATTGGTGACGCCCAACCCGACATTGTGCAAACGAAACTCGATACGATAACAAAGACAATTGAAGAACAAAGTAATTTAATTGTTGGTGTGGAGAAATTAACGTCGCGCGAATTTATTGGCGGCAATGGAACATTAGAAACTGATCCAACTGGTACTGATGTATGGTTTTACGTTATCGATCCGGAAAATGATTCGATCTTACCGAGGAACAGTTCGTTGGTGAAACGAGCACTGTTGGAAAAAGCCGCAATGGACAACATAACATTCGATATCACCGGACAAATTAAACACACAGCATTTAATATACACGAACCGTTAATTTTGCATCGTGTTAAAAGCGCTTCGATTGCATCATTCAATGGAGAAGTTTTTCCATACGCTTTAATAATAATTGCGTGTATTATTTTCATTTTGGGCATTGTTGGTATTATTTATATTTGCATTTCGTGGTCGAGGTAAATTAATTCAAATTTAATTTGGTGTTTTTTGTTGACTCAATTTGTTTTTAAGGTATAAAACGTTCAAAGACCAAATGCAGAGACAATATGCGGTCTCCGCTAGCCCAACACGGTACGATACCGTTTATGTTGAGCCAAATTTGAAAGAATACGAAACACAAGTACTCCAAATGTGTGTTCCAGTTGATGATCAAGAAGATTTCAATGATTTACATTTAGATTTTAGTAATAAGAATCATGCATTTAGTTTAGATAATGTTAGTTATATTAGTAAAGACAATAATTTGAAAAAATATGGTAAGTTTCCGGTGTGAGTGTGTTGTTTGTATTTATAAGCAAGTTTTTAGGTCAACCTAGTCCTGCTAGTAGTGAGTCAGCAACAACAGTACGTGCTTCTAGTGTTGGAGACGGACATATACTGAGGAAAAACGGAGAGCATCCATCTTTGAGGAGGAATCACATATATAACAGGTAAATGAATGGAATATTTGGGGATTCCGCGTTTGTGAACGTTGTTTTCTGCAGATCGTCTGACGACGAAGACATGAACACCAGTCCAACAAATGAAAATGTGATGTTCAAAGAAAAGAAAGACTTTTTACATTTAGGTTACACATATGGTGATCGATCACCAGTTGAAACAACGACAGAGTTATAATTCCCATTTTTTTATGTAAAAATATTTAATACTTTAATTTATGCTTTTGTAATTAAAGAAGTTTTGCGGTTGACGGCATAAACTGTTTTTTAAATATAAAAATTTTAAACAATCCACGTGCTTTGTCTTTTATTATGTTGAATAAAACTCGTAAAATTTAAAAAATATAACAACTTTATTAATAAAAATTATATATTATACTAATAATGAGATATAAATGTTTTTTTTTTAAATCTTATATATCTAATCAGGCAAGTAATTATCATAATAATTAATAACCTAGAAAAAAGTCACCGAGAAAAATAGTTAAAATGAATAAATTAGTAAATAATAAATATGTACGATAATAAAAAAATATATACAACATAAAAAATAAAAAAAAGGAAAAACATGATCATCTTAATGAAAAACTTGTACACTATAAAGCTGGGTGTAATAAAAATGATTATACATTGATTTATGCTCATTAATTGTTAACAATTCTGTATTATATATTATATAAAAACCAGTTTCTTTTTTTCCTTTTTAAGTAGAAAGACATCAGATAATATACAACAAATTTATCAAGTTTTCTAAGTATATTATATACAAATAAATAATAGTGCATAGAAAAAAGACCTATGTGACTAGCAGCTATTATAAAAAAATTTCCAACTAGCAATTTCCAAAAAGAAAAATTAAAAAAAAAAACAACGGAAGTAAACCATTTTCATTTAACAACATCTTTTTTTTATACAAAAATTCATTCGTTTTTCTTTCAGTATAAAAAAATAAACAAGATTACAGAATACTTATCTTGTAAAGAATATCACCCACAATTTCAAATAAAGAAAAACAGAAACGATCTATTTATTCGTATCGTTTTGTTTTTTCCGTCTTCTACCACCTTCCAACAAATATGATATATCCAATACTTGTTTTGTTGGCATTTTCGACAAGAGATTCAATAAAATTTTATTTAAACGCGCCTTTTGTTCGGCCGCAGTCTGAAAAAAACCAAAACAAGTCAAATAACAAACGAAAAAAACAAACATTTTATCGCCCCACCTTTACTACTGGCACACAACTAACTTCAACTGCCGGTAAAACAGTTGCCTCTTCATTATCTTGCGGCTTTCTACCACGCGGTTTCACCAAATTCGGATCTAAATCGTGCGGTGTGTACGTTCTCGACACTTTTAAACGCTGTTCAAAACGTTCAAATGCAAAACTTTTCGTACATATGGAAAATTTACTTTTCGACACTTTACTAAACAAACGTGCCGATTTATCAACACGATATTCACATATATAAATGTGTTCTTCTGGTGCATTTATTGGACGTCCTTTACAATATGTATTCAAATCCATTACCCAACAATGGCTAATGATTAATTCAACTGGAACGGCTTCGTAAAGTGGTACGCGCATCACTTCGTTAGGGAAAAACCTTTAAAATAAAAAAAATTTGTTAACAAGCTTCAACTGTACAATATTTTTTTGTAACGCCGTTCTCATTTGGTCTCATTAGTCACTACCAAACGATTTTTAGTAATTTTTACTCAAAAATCGTACAGTAATTAATTAATTTAATTACTGTATGATCGCAGTTATAAGAAAAAACAATGTTGGTACTTCTTAAACAAATTGCTGGTTGCCGGAATTTGTTATACAAGTGAGGAAAAAAAGTATTTGCAAAATTGAGTATATTTTGAAAAACGAGGCGAAGCCGAGTACAATTGAAAATATGCTCGATTTTGCAAATATGTACTATTTTCCGCACTTGTGTAACAAATAACTATTTACTTACTTTCTCGTTGGTTCATGATACGTTTCATGTGGCCTTAAATAATGATGTCCATAAGCAAATCGTTTACCAGTATCTTTATCTTTCCATAATCTTTCCACACGAAATATATCTAAATCGGTGAATTCAATTTTTCCAATTGTTTCGTACGTATGTTTACGATCTGTATTTGGTATTGGTATATCACGTAATACGTAAACGGTATCACCTTGACGTAATTGTAAATCACCACGCATTAATGTCATATAGAATTGATGTCCATGTTCTGTATATTCATCTAATGGTATTTCATAGTCCACTTGACGTGGTACACAAATTTCACAATGATAACTTGGTGCCGCCTCATCAGCTTTAACACATTCACAATGTTGCCATACTAAACAACGTTCACATTGTATCATTAGGCCTTCGTCACGTGGTATACCACATATACAACGAATGATGTCCTCCTCTTCATCTAGAATTTTGGTAAAAATTTACATAATTTCCATTTGAAAAATTTATTTCTATACTTACTTTTCTTTTTGTTGGTAAAAAAGTTGGGTTTCTCCCCTAAAACATCTTCAAATTTACTGGTACTTTCCATTTTGATGTCATTGTAAATTTTTTTCAATTTAAGTATATTAATACCATTATCGCTAGTACGTCCATAATATCGTATATAATCGTTAAATAATTTATTAACATCATTATCGAATTGTTTTGGTGTTTTATATAAGCCATTATCAATATTTTGTTCAATTGTTTGAAAATCAATTGGTTCATTTAAACGTACATAAAAATCTGGTAATTTCCGTTTTGATGGCATTTGCATTAAATTTGTCGATAAAATTTGTTCATTATCTTTTGCATTCACTAATTTATTCCATATATCTTTTAATATGCTTGCCATTTTAACTGTTTTATTTAATTCTGGATCGGTATCAACTTGTGCTAAACGACGTGTTTTTATATTACGTGGTTTTTGTAATGCATTTAAATGATTTAAAATTGTTGGTGGTGTGGCTGTTTGTTGTCCTTGTGTTGTTGCTGTTGTTGTCAATAATTGTCTATCTCTAACTTTACGTACTTTCGTTAAATTCCTCAACAAAAAACAATGATGCTCCAATATAAAACATTTCTGTTGATGACTAATTGGTTTCACGCAAATTTGCGACATTAATTGATTAGTTTGTTGTTGTTTTTGTTGTTCCGTTGTTAAATCTTTTAAATTATTCGATTTTTTCTTTGCTTCCGTTTTTCGTGGACGTCCAACTCTACCACCACCACCACCACCATTATTATTACCATTCGTATTTTTCGTATTATTTTCTTGTATTGGTCGTATACGTTGCGATTTACCACCAATAACACCACGACACATTTCACTACCACATTTACATTCTTGTCCATCAGCTGGATTAAATAACGAAAAATTATAATCGTACGTTAATTCTTCACCAGCTTCAATATCCCTTAATGCAAACAATGCCATACGAAATTGTCCATTCACCGACCATTTTTGCATTTCACAATTCGGTTGACATGAATGATTTACAAAACGTCCATCGCCGCCCATACGATGCCCATCAATAACTAAACCACCATCCAAATGTAAACAATAATGATGATTATCGTTTGCATAAATTGTTTGCATACGTTCTTTAAATTCACTATCACTAACCACTTCACCAACATATTCTAAAATGAATTCACCATTTTTTATTGGTAATTTTGTTCGTACACCCCATCCTTTTGAATCGGTCATGAATTTCTCTAAACCAGGTGCCCATTCATGCCGTTGTATACGTTGATTTTGACAACGATGACTTGCCGGACATTCACTTAATACCAAACGATTTATACAATCATCACCACAATGTGAATTATTTGGTGTTTGTTTACAATTACATGATTGCGGTTCACATGCACCAGTTGTTATTTTAACATTATAAACATTTGTACGGATTTTACGATAATTCCATGATGGTACAACATCTCTGCCAGGTAATTGATTGTGTGTATGTTGCCACCATAAATCGTATGGTAATTGAAATGGTAATTTTCGACAACGTAAATATTTTCCACAATGATATGGTGGTGGTAAAAGACCATATGGATGTTCAGATGGATTATATACTAAACGTGATGATTTTACATTATTTTCTTGTCGTTTATCATCATCTTCTTTATAATAATCGGAAAATAAACCGGCAACTAAATACTTCTTACGCCATCTAGGGGCTTTGCGGCTTTTCTTTTCATCGCCAGACGTTGAAGCGCGTTCATCACGTATTAAACGATCAACAATTGGTTCAATACTGCTAGCCGGTGACACATCATCTCTTATTCTACGTTTTGGATAACCATTTAAATCGAAACAATTATTATTGCTACGTTTACGTTTTTTATCTAAACGTGAACGTAAACGTTCTATACTTGATTCTAGTGAGATTTCATCCAAATCATCGTCCAGTTTCATTTTCTCACTTAATATTGATGCAGTTGGTGATGAATCATTTTGTTTACGTTCTAATTTCATTTCTTCTTCATAATCGATACGTTCATCTTGTGGTAAACTGTCACATTCGCTCATTACTTCCCATTTTGTTGGTGATTCTGGTATATCTTCGGAACGTTCCATAAATTTCATATATTCCTCACCTTCTTTTGGTACACGATCACATGGTGGTTTCGTTTCAACAATTGGTTCAATTGGTGGAAGTTTTTTCTTCTTTTTCTTAACAGTTGGAAAACCGGTACGATTTATGGCACGTCGTTTACGGATTTTCTTTTTTAATTCAATTGTTTTCGGTTTCTCTTCAACTTTTTGTTGTTGTACAGTTTCTTCATTTTCCGATTTTGTAGGTACTAAATTACGTTTAATTTTTAATTCATTGATAAAAGTTTCTACAGTAATTTTTGTTTTATCTTCTTCTAAATTCGGTGGTTCTTCTTGTGGTGAAGAAATTTCTAAACGATGACGTTTTTTTGGTGTTGTTATTGAACTTAATTTTTCCTCTTTTACTTCAATTTGTTGTTCTTTTGATTTATCATCATCGTTGAATCGATTTATACATGCTTCAATTGCTTCGTCTATATGATTTTTTGAACCACCTACACTAACACTACCACCACCACCACCACCGCTACCACCATTAGATTCCTTAACTTCATACTCGTTGTTATTATTATTACATTTTATGCTTGCTTTTGCTGTATTTTTTGTTTTCTCATCAACTAATTCCTCATCAATTTTAACAGATAAATGATAATGACGCTTTTTTAACGGTAATCTTTGCTCATTTGAATTCACTTTATTCACTTGTTGATTTTTCTTTTTCTTTTCATCAGTTGTTTTACGTTTTTTCGATACTTTTTTTAATGTTTTCATTAATTCTGGTACATTCTCTTTTTTACTTGCATTATTATCAATTATTGGTTGTTGTGTTATTGTACAATATTTAACAAAATCATTAACTAATTTTTCCACTTCTATTGTTAATTTTGGATCAACTGTTGTATTCGATAATGGTTTTAATATTTTAAATTTGCATTTTTTATGTTTTTTATGTTTACTACTATGCATTAATTTCAACGTTGTATATTTATTTTTTACGTCCAGTTTATTTTTTACCGTTAAAACACCACGTTGTTGTTGCTGTTGTGGTTTTTTTACAGCCTGCTGTTTATTATCATTACTATCGACCTGTTTTTGTTGTTTTGGTGGCCTTCCAGGCCCTTTACGCTGATTTGGTGGCCTGCCAACTTTCCTCCTTGGCGGATACAATACTCTATCAGCATTTGTACACACCAAACGATTCAATTTCGCTGTTTTATCACATTTTATCGTACTTTTATTTTGTTTTAATTTTGTTGGTGATTGAATTGTTGGTTCAGGACTTGAAACATGCCTTTCCGGACTATTTTGTATGCCCGAATCAGGTGAAACATTTGGATTCGTACAATATTCGGCATTTTCCTGTTGGGCTTTCTTTTTCGGTCGCCCTCTTGGCCTTCGTTTCTCTTCACCGTTTGCAATTTTACCATTTTTTCCATTTTCACCATTTTCTTGGACATTTTGCGACTTTTCACTACTACTACTACCTTTAATATTAAATATCTGAGATGGTTGCGTATTCAACATTTGCGTTTGTGCATCGAATTGTTGCAACAAACTATTCGCCGATAAATTCGGTAATGGATGTGGAGATTCTGATTCACTAGAACTTTCCGTTGTACGTTGTATTAATGCATTTACAGCTTGTTGGGGTAATTCCATATCACTACAACCGCTCAAATCACCAGTTTGTAGTGATGGTGAATTTTTATTCTGTACATTATCAAATTCGTTAAATGCATCACATTCTTGTTGATCTGGTAATATTGCTGCTAAATCTTCATCTCGAATTTCTTGTAAACTACATGATGCCAACATTACACTATCCGCATCCGAATCATCTGTATCTGAACTGGAATAAATTGAGCCCCGTTGAAGGGGCAACGAAGCCATCTGGAAAAAGTTCAAATTTTCTTAGGTTATGTTTTGACTCGCAAAACTCACGAAAATAAAAAAAAGCGTACGTATATCGTACGATAAACAACCGTCAACATGTACTACAAGAAGTTTTGTAGGTATTATACGAGGGTTAAAAAAAAGGGGTGCATATAAGGGGAATAAAATATGCATTAAACTGTACACGCAAGTCGCCAGGTGCACCCACAACAATACCATTTCGAATAAGATGCAAGGTGTTTTCTTACATACTATTTTATTATTACAAATGCAAAAAACAAACTATATTATTTATTGCATTAATTTATTTATTTAAATTTAAATGAAAAATAACACGTTGTGCCATCTATCAACAAATAATCAAAGCAAATTTACTAGCGGAAAATTTAAATTCAAAAATCGTTATTAAATCAATAAAATAAACAATTTTATTATGGAAATGTGATTGCCATATGCTATAAATTTGTTTTTTATGCTTGTTACAAGTCAAGGACAACAACAAAAATGCTCGCAAATCTTCTTTATACTACTGTTTAATGGCAATTGACTGTACACGATGGAAAAAATGAAGTTAATGAACTATTAAACTGAAAAAAAAATTTGCATTAACAAACTAGTCACTTCTATTAAGAAATCTTTGTTTTTTTGGCCTCGAACAATGACATTACACAAGGTTTTATTTCTTGCAAAAAATCTTCCACATAAATCTCATTTAACATATAATTATATTGAAAGACAACCCTCGAGTTTTTTTTTTTGAACCGGTTAAATAAAATTTCAATATTTCAACGGAAATAAATAGTTCACAACTTGTTTTACATGATATTTCAAAAATATTCGATTCAAAATGGGTAGTTTTCCTCATAAAAATTTACAATGATGTCATACGTTATGAATAATTCATCATTTGTGTACAAAAATTTTTATTTCTAAAGATAAATATCCTTGGATTAAAAAAAAACTGTCTGGTAGGCACTATTCAATTAATACATATTTACTTTATGGTTGAGGGCAATTGTAATTAGACGGACCGGAACTTCCTTATGTATATCAATTCATCTTTTCACTACAAAGACTTCAATAACACCCTTTTTTTTCTATAGAGCTAGTTTCATTATTCTTTAATAGAAATTCATCTAACCTGATGATAAGTTGGCTTTATCTCTTGTATTTTATACGATTTTACTAAATCATTTACATATTCCCATACATTATCTTCAGCTAATGCACTACTATCCATTTTTGTAACAAAATCCACATGACGAACCATTTTATTTTTATTTAATTGTAAATTGTTTATTATAAAAAGCGCGCGCGTTTTATTAAAACAACACGCAACGAATTTTATGAATAGACTGAAACGTGTGCCGGTTTTAAAGACTAGTTATGGTATAGCGCAGTAAATACTGGGGGTGTTGATGATTAATCAAACGAAGGGCAACACCATTTAAACATAAAAAAATTGATTTTCGAGCTTTTTATTTTCCATTCATTCAACTCACCTTCCTGGTTCGCCTCTGTCTGGTTTTGACCTTATTATTATTGGTCGTTTTCGTCGGTGATCCTTTTGTTCCTCTAACATTCTTCTCATTTTCCTTTTTATCAACAATAGTTCTTCTTAATCTTGTCGTTGGTACATTATTATTTGGTTTTTTTATATTGTCCTTGGCACTTTTCACTGTACACACTTTATTAACTGGTACATGACTTTTATTTGATGTGTCTGAATCACTGTCTGTATCACTGGAACATTGACTTGAACTAGATGTAGCACTTTTCGTACATTTTGTCGGTTTTTCAATACTTAATGTTGGCGATTTACGTACTTGTGCAATTGTTAAACGTAAACCATTCGTTTGGGAACTAGTTACAGAGAATTCTGGTGATGGTGTGCGTGATGATGATTGTTGGCTTGAACTAGAACTATCCGAATCTGAGGAATCTGATTGACTGCAACTTTGTGATGCATCTGTACCGGAATTCTGCGGAAACAGCAACCAGAAATCATCAAATATTCCATTCGGAAATGTTTATACTTACACTTGAATCAATTTCGGACTCGCTATCCGTGTCACTGTTATCGTTATTTTGTGATGTATTGTTTGTTTCACAACTTAAACCAGTTGTAAATGCGGCCATATCAACTGTACTTGGTAATTCAGCATCTTCGGGCTCTTCACATGGCTGATGTACCACAGATGACCATCCAGTAAATAATTCTGTTGTGGTCCCATCATTTCCAGCCATTTTTCATCAACCCAAAAACGGCTAAAATCTTTATAATAAAAATTTAAAATTCGCGCCAAAACAAACGATCATCAAAACCACACAATGACCTGACACCTGATCATTTCTGTACAATATCTACTTACATTTTTAAACGATTTAAAAGATTTTCCATTCAATTGTAAACAGAAAATCACTTTATATCAAATAATAAAAGTCTATTTCCATGTTTAAATTATTAACTTTTTTGTTTGGCTCAACATTTAATTATACAAGATGGCTGACAGCTGATTTTTCTAGCAATACATATTTTATACATATTTACATTTTAATTTTACATTTATATAAATGATGCAATTTATATATGTATTTAAACACTATTTAGGTTTTATTTATACAACTTATCTTTAACAACTGTTACATATTTTATATTTTTCATTAAAAAATTTCAGTTGTTGACAATTGCGCAACGGCGGTGTACGAATTGCACATGCAACTGTTACTGCCAACATTTACAAACAAAAAAAACTGAAATTAACGGTAATTTTCAAAGATAATTAACGTTAATTATTTGTTAAGCAGTTGATTAGTTAGCAATATAGATAACATTTTTGTTTATGTTAAAATCCACTAATCCGCAAGCGTATAATTAGAATTTCTGGAATTGTTGGCGAAATTTAATTAGTATATAAGTGGTGTCATCTGTTGTGTCACTTTTCAGTATATACATGCTTGTCAACTAAAAAAAATGTGTCAAATTTCGGTTAAAATAAAATACAATTATTAGGGCATTTTGTGAAATAAAAATAAAAAACATTTATACATTCATAAAATTTTATTAAAACTAGTTTAATACCATTGTTTGTTAAGTTTTTGTACAGTTTTTGGTTAAAATTCTCGAATTACACAATTTCCAGCGGGTAAAGGTCATCAAAATAACAAAAACATTCTTATAAAAATGTAAAATTTTAGAAATGAGTCATAATCCAACACCATTCCAACGCAGTCAATCAGCTGAATATCCAAATACTAGTCAACAAACATCTCAACAAACATCCCAACAAGCCCCATCATTCCAGCGAAGCGCCCGCCAACAAATTCGAGACAGTTTAACGAATGTAATACGTGAAATTGAGCCATTTGTCGAGACCGCACGCAGTGTAAATGCTGGCGTACAGAATGCCATCTCAATTACACAATTATTAAATCGGTCACAGTCAGAAGCGGCCATATCACGGCCCCAACCTGTCCCAACCGCACCACCACTGAGACCTCCGCGGCCTCCGCCACCAGAAAATAACAGTTTTGTTATAAATGTAGACGCAAATGTGCAAATACCTGAGCAACCACCAAATAATAACAACAGTACTGAAGACACACCGGAAAATGACCAGACAATGCAACAAACCCAATTATTTTTACAAGATTTATTCAAATATATTCCATTTATACTGATATTATTAGCAAAAGCCGTATATGATTATCATGAAGGCATCTTTATTGTAATTATACTCTTTTTTACATTCAACCATAGTAATAATGTCGTTAAAAAAGAAGCCACAAAACGGGAAAAACGAGAATTATTAACATTAACAATAGAATTGTTGTATATAGTTGTTTGTTTAATGTTTATACATTATTTTTTCGAAGATGATCTACATAATTTTAACGTTGTCTTGAATTTAATTTTAATACGCACATTTACACATCCATTAACTGTATGGAATCTTTTATGGATTGTTATGATAACTGATTTTATATTAAAATTGATAACCGTTTGTGTTAAAATACTTTTAACAATGTTGCCAGAATTTATACTTAAATTTAAGAAACGTGGAAAAGTTTATTTGTTTATTGAAGCCATTTCGCAATTATATCGAAGCATTGCAACTGTCCAACCATGGTTATATTATTTATTGGAATGTTATCAAGGACCAGAGAAAATTGTGGCCGTATTTTTATCAGCATTTTACATGATTTCAAAAGGAACAGATCTAATGTCGAAAGTTAAACTGGTTAAAGTTGCTTTTTTCAAACTGTTACAGAATGTGGTGGGTGTTTTTCTTAGTTCTTGATGTATTTTGTTATAAATTTATATTTTTCCAGAATATTGGCTCGTCACCAAGTAAAGATCAAATTCAAACAGCTGGAGAACATTGCCCAATATGTCACGATGAATATAATACACCTGTTTTACTGCAATGTCGTCATATTTTCTGTGAAAGTTGTGTTTCCATATGGTTTGATCGTGAACAAA
Organism: Oryzaephilus surinamensis; assembly: GCA_004796505.1. Classification (NCBI taxonomy): domain Eukaryota; kingdom Metazoa; phylum Arthropoda; class Insecta; order Coleoptera; family Silvanidae; genus Oryzaephilus; species Oryzaephilus surinamensis. Next base: position 5,393 of record SSSI01003847.1, on the reverse strand, counting down.
CTTGCCCATTGTGTAGAGCCAAAATCGTTGATGATCCATCGTGGCGCGATGGTTCAACATCGTATTTTATGCAATTATTTTAATCCTACTGTGATGGAAATTTTAGTTGGTAGGTTTGTCAGAAAAGACTGCAATTATTCTGTTTTATATTTTTTATTTAGATAAGTCTAAAAACAAAAATTTGTATAATAATAGGTATAGAAATTATATATGTACAAAAAAGAAGTGACTAGTTATTAATAAACTTATTTTTTGTTTAACATTGTTTGAAAATATTCTCCATCACCTTTGGTAGCTTGTTTGTTAATTGATTTGTGTCTTTCACGACTTACAATCTCTTCAATAACTTCTCCATCGCCTTTAATCAGTCTATGTCGACCCGTTGCTTCATCGTAAACTCTTTTAACAACACTTTGTTGCTTTTCCCATTGTTCTTTTGTCATTGGTGCCATTCGATTACGATTTTCCATCAATTCTAATGGAATATCTGAACATTCTTCCACTGGAGGAGCGCTGGGTTTTTCCATCTTACGTTTTAATGTTTTCTTCTTTGATTTAGTTTTAAGTTTATGTTTCTTACGTTCGTCGTCTTCTGAGGATGAGGAAGAAGTTGATGATGAAACCGTGCTACTGGAAGTACTGTCTGTTGTGGTGGACGATGTTGAAGATGTACAACTTGAAGACGAACGAGAACGGCGTCTCATCATGGATTTTTTACGTTTTTCTTCACCACTTGTATCTGAACTTGTTTCCGTGTCAGAAGTATCTTGTTTCTTGCGTTTTGCACTGAATTTGCTTTTTTTCTTCAATGATTTCTTGCGTTTAACCATTTTACAAAAATTGTTTACAAGAATTACTTCTGGAATGTCACAATAACAAAAGATTGTTATGCAACCAACTATACAATTTTCATAAAAAAACTATATTGTTAATTCTTTCAGCATTTGTAATCATAAATTGAAAATAAAAGAATGTTTATCGTATTGGTGACTAACTAATTGATACTGTTTTAAGTTTAATGTTTTTTGTTTACGTTATAAGCAAGAAATTTTATCAGAAAGAACACGTAAATTTGTAAGGTTATATTATTGTTTATCAATTTTATAAATACAAAGAAAAAACTTTTATCAGAATCGAATCTGGAATTTTTATTGCCTACTTTTAGAAGTAGAAGACCTAATTGAGATGCCTAGTGGAAATCGTCGCCTGCCACGCACTGTACGGAACGCTATGGGGCCCCTAATGTCGGGCTTCTCTGCAGATTCCAACAGCCGTTATGCACCTTTAGTGCCCACTTTGCCAGCTTTGGAACAACCCTCAGCCCCCAAACATTACCCATTTCCCAATATACCTATTGATGATGATATATTTTTCGAGTTTTTAATGTGTTTCTTTACAATAATGTCGGCCTCTTTACAATATTTACACTTATATAGAACTGTATGGTGGCTGCCACACTCTTACACAAATCAAGCGGTTGTAAGTTCTATGATTTAATCATTTTAAATAGCCTAATTTATGTTTTTAGAACTTCTACTTAATTGATATATATTTAGTAGTATTTATTGGTACAATACTATCTAGAAGACTAATATACAGCTTAGGGTGTATAATATTAAGTAAACTAGTCTCAGAAAAGAAGCACCAACTTGTATTCTTTTACTTTAGAACAATTCTTTTCGCTTCAATTTGTATTTTACTATCGACATGTACTTACTTTGTTATGCAAAATCATCCAGTGGTTAATATACTATATTTGTGTTACCCGTAAGTTGTTTTGAATGTAAAACTGGTGATAAAATTGTAAAAAAATTCTATTTTAGGATAATGATTTATCTAATTCTGTTTGGTTTCAATGTAAATCCGTTTTTCCAGCTCATCAACTGGTCATCAAACATCACTTTACCACCATTGCATGCTTGCAGTTCAAACGCTATTGATATTCGTAAAGAAGTGGAAAATTTACGAAATAATTTCAATAATCGCGTTAAACAAATCTTATTCAGCGCTTTGGTGAATGCTTATTATGCTGGATTTATTCCATGTTGTTTTGCACAATCTGTATTACATTACGACGTATATTGGGCCACTCAACATGTTTTATTTATATTTTTAAGTGGTTTTACAGCATTTTCCGTTCATATATTATCGTTACGTTATTGTGATATTTTACATCGGTCTGCATTGCATTTAGGCAATTGGGATAAAATGGAGACGAGAAATATGTTGTTGGTGACGAATAATTGGAAAGAGGAAACCATTTGGGCTAGTGGGGTCCTCGTAAGGCATGGTAGGGATATTTATCGGGCACAGGGAGACTGTAATGCCAGCGAACCGGGCAATACGAGCTTATCGAGGTTTTATGTGAGCTTATTTTTCGTAAAAAACAAGTTGTACGAGTCTATTGTGTCTATTTTTAGGTGATGTTTAAGAATCCGTCATTCTCTTTAGGAATTTTACTATTTGTTCATTCAACTATGATTATTTTCCAATTAATACTGCTTTTACGTAACTCTTTGTGGTATAAAATTGTCTCACTTACATTTTTGTTATTTTTTAATTATTATATCTTATACAAACTGTGTAGAAATTATTTAGTTAGCTCTAAAATCTATAAAGAAGAAAGACAATTACACAATAAAATGAATATGCGATAAAATTTGATGAGTTTTATTTTCCATTACTTACAAATTAAATTCAAAATAATAATGTATACTTAAATATAGGATATTAAAACATATCGTCTTGATTTAAATCAGGCAATACATGTACACCTCGTTCTTTTAATGCTTTCGTAACGAGTTTTTGTTGTTCTTGTTTAGATTCTTGTTCTTTACGTTGTGCATCTAAAATATCATCTACTGTTACTTCAGTTAATGGTAATTCAGCTTCTTTTTCAGCATCCTAAACAAAAATTTCAATCAACCTAATGGCCTGCTAATATTAAGCTGTTTATTAACTATTTCTCCGAGTAATACAACGTTTTCTCCACGTACTATAAACACTCCTCTTGGAATATCCCCATATTCTTTGCCAACATGAATACGTTCAATCGTTTTATGTAGTACTAAATTTGCAAATTGATCAACACTACGTAAATAACCAATTAATGTACGTCCATCTCGTAATAAAACCATTAATTTTTCTAAAACATTGTTGTTTTATTTAATTACTTAAGATATTTGATAAATTGGTAAATTACTATCTAGCTCGTCTAAAAGATGGGCAGTTCCTTCTAATTCGGGTTTATTCATTGTACATTTACGTATTTTATAAAATAATGGTTTAATTTTTTAATGCAAAGCCAGTTTCTTTATATAATAGGTTGAATTAATTTAATTTTCGTTAATTTTTTATTTGTTTTCTGAAGTTTCAAGAACTTTGAGGTTATATAAGTATTGTTGGTTGCCGAGAAAGAACAAAATTTAAAAAAAATGCGCTAATTTTTCAAAATATACGCTAATAAGTTTAGTATTTGGATAAGTATATGACAAATAATAATGACGAATTGATTAATAAATATGTAATAGGATGAATATTTAAAAATTTAAATTGTCTATAAATGCGTTATTAATTATTTACGATAACATTTATGACGAAAAATTATCTGTATCGGTGTATTGCAATCTTTTGCGCTGGTAATTTGCTAAAATTGACTAAATTATTGTATTAAACATTAATAAACTACTAGTTTAACGCTGCAAATGGCCACATTTTTTTATATTAAAACTGAATTATAGGGTTTATTGAAAATGAAAGGTAGAAAAGATTTTCGGGAACAATTAAAAACGTTAATTATCGCGTGTTGATGTTTTCTTTAAAAAAAAAGCGACAAAGTAATAAGTAATTATTATCAAAAAATTAAAATTGACACGCTTGTTAAAAGAGAAAAAATCAGTTAAAATTGCTTTTATTGATTTATATATTAAATCCAAACAAGCTGTAGAAAATTGGCCATTCATTCTTTAGTAATTCTTCAGCTAAGATGGATTTATTAAAGTGCATTCAAACAGAACGTAATCTTTTATCAATTTCCGGATTTTATCCCGGAAAAAATACGATTTTACAATCTGTTCATGCCACAATTCATTTAACATTCTCTATCGTACAACTTCTTTCAAGTATTGCTCAAGTTTTGGTAAATTTCAATAATTTGGAAAAGATACTTGGCAATTCGTTTTTCATCACTCATACTTCATTCGTTTGTAAATTGCTGAATTTTCTGATTCACAGCAAACGAATGGTGTTAATTGAAGACATTTTACGTAGTAAAATATTCAAATTTACTACAAAAGTTGAGGTGAATATTGTAAATGAAGCGATTTCATATGTAGACAAAATTGCTAAATGTTTTCGCTTATTGTGTGCTTTTACAATATTCTTTTATGGATTAGCACCATTTATTAATGTGGCGTTTATTGGTGGTAAATTGGAATTACCCTTACCTGGATGGATACCATATAACACAGACAATAAATTCCTATATTTTATAACGTTTACTTTTCAAATGGCCAGTATTTCAATAAGTGCTTACAATAATTCAACAATAGACATATTAAACTTTAAATTAATCACTTTGGCTACAAGTAAATTAGAAATTTTGGTTATTTATCTGAAAAATATTGATTACGAACAAATGGGGAATGAAGCCACGGTCGAATTAAAGAAGTGTGTTAGTTTTTATAGTGAAATTTTAAGGTTTTTGTGTAAATTTAAAAACTCTGATAATTTTAACGTATTTTTTAAATTTAGATTTGGTACTGCAATTGAAGACATGTTCTCCAATGGGATTCTTGTACAGTATTTAGCCAGTATCATAGTTATTTGTTTAGCAGGTTTTCAAGTTTTAACTTTAAGTTATTACATTATTTTAAGCTTTCGTTTTATGGAAATTCTTCATTTTGTAGGTGGATGTAGTTAGTATGGAATTTGCAATTTTCTTTACTTATTTTATGGCAATGGTAATGCAAGTAGCTTTATATTGTTGGTATGGGCATAATCTAATGGTCCAAGTAATCATTATCAACTATTATTTAAGTTTTTTCTTATTTTAAACATTTTTAGAGCGAAGAATTAACTAATGCTTGTTATATGTCGTCTTGGTACGTTTCTGATTTAAAAACAAGGAAAATCCTATTCATATTCATGGAAAGAGCAAAAAAACCGATTGTTTTGACTGCAGGCAAATTTTTTAATTTGTCTTTGGCAACTTTAATTGCAATTCTACGATCTTCTTACTCTTATTTCACAGTTTTGCGCCGTTTATATCAAGACAAATAAATATTTAAATATTAAATAACTCGCACCATCTATTGCACCAACTACAAAAGGCTTTAAGTAGGAAAGTAGGTTTCTTTATAAGTTAAAAAAATCTACCGAAAATCGACATGTTT
>SSSI01003791.1:0-13071 GCA_004796505.1 Oryzaephilus surinamensis | reverse complement strand
ATTATGATAAATCCTTCTGGCAAATGTTAATGCTTTCAAATTCTTTAAGAGGGGATTAGGTGTATTTTTGGTTGCCTAAAAAACCCCCTAATTTTTTAGGAACACAATGTGGCTAAATGGCTTTATTAAAAATTCTACAAAAAATATATATTATAGAGAATCATTCAAAGAACCAATAGGCTAAATTTTGTTTCATACAATTTTGTAGAAAGGCTAGAATACGGTTTTGAAAATTTCGGTTCATGACCTCAACCACTAAAAATAGTAATAAATAAAAAACTACTGAACACATTTATCGCAATTTTACCCTATAGATAGAAAAAAGTCCTACCTTTAAGATGATACCATTAAACCTGGTTATAATGCATTTCCCAAGGAATTTTGTGTTCCGATTTGCAATATTTTATATGAAACAGCTAAAAATTATTGCAAAATAGTTCAGCCTCATTGAGTAAGAGGTCGCCAAATAAAAACAAGCTAAAACCGGGCAACCAGGCAAGCAGACCTTGAAATTAGGGGTCCGCCATTATTGTCAATGTCATTATTCTAATTTTTTAGGTTATGTTATCGATGCCCCTTCTCTCTCTTTCTCTCGGACCTCTCTCTCTCTTATGTTTAACTGACTGGGCGAGTCCATTATATTTCGAAAATGGATGTACGCTAAAATAATTATTTTACCAAACGTTCCCTTAAAGTAGGCAACCCACATTGCATCAAAATTAGTTCCGAAAATCCCGAGAGCGAAAAAACTGTGGCGGTCAAATCCCCTCTTAATACATATGCTTATGAGCGTATTAGATTTAATAAAAGAATAATTTATGGAATTTAGACTAACAAACAGTAGATGTTTCATAATAAAAAAATTCCAAAAAGTCATTTATGAAAACAAATTACTTACGGTACATCTTCATCTTCATCAATTGGTTCAGATTCAGCTTGTATACTTTCCATTGCCGTTGAATGTGCAACTAAACGTTGTCGATTAATTGAACGACTACGATTTAATGAAACAGCACCAGCTGCACCCATTCGATCATCTTTTTCACGTTCACGTTCTTCATGTAAAAATGCTAAACTTGCATCACCAATTTCACAATCTTCTGGTACTTCTTCTAAATTTGTTCGAGATCTTTTCTCCTAAAAAAAAAAAACCAAAAAACAAATACAGTTTATTCAGTTATTTATTTCACAAATAATTTACTACGATTTTATCCCTTTGTGCTTGATCTAAATTATGTATAGTTAATAATAAACTATAATCCATTATTTTAAAACTTTCCAATACTCTACAATCTCTTTGTATTGTTTTTATAAGGGCATTATACGTTTCGGCTTCCATTAAAATACCTTCTGGATGATGTTCCATAAAATCTAAATCTTTATATGTTGGTGAACGTTTTTGGCGTTCAGCTTTCGAAGCCTAAACAACAAATAAATCAATTATTCATTTAAATGTAATAAATCATTAAATAGAATACCTTTCTTTTATATGTGCTACCCTTCAAATCATATTTTTGATGCATAATAACAGTACTAGGTAATAAATTATTCATAATAACCATTCTAACATTTTTACTATTACATTGATAACAATATAAACCGAAAAATTTTGGTAGTAATGTTCTAGGATTTTGATTCAAATTCATATAATAACCGGGTAATAATTTTTGTAGAAATTCTCCCTCCTTATGTTGCACAGTCTTTATAATAAATTCATCGTCATTTGTTAAATAAAATATTGAACCACTAGCACCCGGATTCGATAATTCTCTTAATGGTGAATCGCACATTGACATCTACAAAAACAACAATTAAAATATGAAAATAATATACATTATTAATTATATACTAGAAAATCATCTGGTTGTATACCAAACAAATCACGGAAATATCTAAACGCTATTGGGGCATAATTTTTAAATTTAAATTCCGAAAAATGATGTGCCGGCGTATGATTGGAACCTTCACTAGGAAAATTTGTTGTTTCAACAGTCATAAAGTCTTGCATTAATAGATCACGTTCCGGTTTCGATGCTAAACCACCTACTGCATGTTGTATACCTACAAAAAACGGATAAATACACTAATGTATAAAAACTGATAAAATTTTATTCATTATAAATCGACACATTCTATTCTCAATTTTACCTATTTGTATTTTTTTATTTAAATTTGACTCATATGGCACTATACTAATACAAGACATATTTGAAAATGTTATAATATATAATACATACTACATATGACAAATAATGATTAGAACTAAAGTGCAAAACTTGTTTAGTTAGGTATGTTATCAATTTTTTTGTATGACTTCATCAAAGAAAAAAATAGATAAAATAATATCATTACAAAAAATATATTTTTATTATGTCAAGGTCTAAATTACAAACAAGTATATAAAATATTAATTTATTTTTTTAAATATTTATAAAAATTTAAATTAAAATTAAAAACCTGAATTTTTTTTTGAAAAATTAATACTGGTGTCCCCATCTCCAGTATAATTACAAATACTAATTACAGAAAACTATTGTTTCAATTCAAAAAAGTTAAAACCACTCCACGAAGAAAGGGTTTTTATTTAATAATTTGTAGGAAAAAATGTTACGAATTACTTGCCTAATTGAATAGAGCCCATAATCTGCGTAGTTTGTATTTTTTTATACGTAATTTCCCCACCCACACCAACTCTACGATGACCAATTTTTCTTTCCCTTTCTTTTTCGCGTTCAGCTTTCGTTTTGGCCACATTTGATAATTTTTGTCCACCAGCCACCTTCAACAAACCAATAAACGCTAGCATATAATTTGTAATTCCATAGAAAATAAATATGAAATTTAAAATTGATAATAATATTATCAATTTTTAATTAGTAAACAAAATTCTCTTATTTAACTTGCTACTTACATCCTGTATATTTGTTTTATTCAACATTGACGCATTGTCCTTGTCTGTAAATGAAAAAAAGAGAAATACATATATAATTAATGTGTTGAAGATAAATATGTATATGAGTCATTTAGCATTTCTTTTACGTACATAGAAAGTGCATTTGAAAAACAATACATTGTAATGAAAAATTACGTAAATTACGTACATAATACACGATATAAAGTACAAATGTAATTAACGAAAAAAAAACGTAAGAATTTTAAATGACCCACATTTCAAAACTGGATTTATAAATTTAAAAAATTTAATACCCTCATCTTCACCAGCAGCTCCTGTGTCTATATAACTGTTAGTATCTTTGGAATTGTTCATATTTAAATTTATTGATGAATCTACCACTTCAATAGCCTCTATTGTGTCCCCAGAAGCCATTTTGCACTATTTATGTATATGGGAGTTGAATTACATTTAAAACCAAAATTAAAAGTTGGTGGTGTGTTTTAACTTAAAATTAAACTATTCCGTACACGTAACAACCTTAAAATATTAATTTACAAGTTAATACTTATCACATTATAATTATGTACAATTAAGTTACATTTTAAATTTCTTTTTCCAGCCACCACTTTGACATAAACATCATTGCATTGACATATTTATTCGCACCGTTATTACGCATGCGTCACACAAGTTAATCTAGTTTACAGTAATCTTCTTGTGTATAACACGTCTATAATTGAGAATAACTGGAACAGATGGCGCGAAAGGTATTTTTTTAAATTTTTTAGAAAAATTAAATTTTTAATTAATACAATACTAACAGATAATTATAATTCTAGTGCCTTTATTAACGTATTTCATCAAATATTGGAAAAAGCTACAATACTTTAGATAAATTTATTTTACTGATTAATAAACTAAAAATCACATAACAATTTTTAAATAGGCCTTCCAAAAAATACTACACACATTTCAAGTTCTAGCTTGTAAAGGCAAAAATTTGGAAATTACTTATTATTTTTTGTACTTGAAAAGAGAGGAAATATGATATAATTATGTATGTATGATTAGACTAAGGATAGAGAAATATAACAAATAATTTCTCAACATTATTATCTATTATATAAGTAAATATGTAAAATTGTGTTTAATATATTTTTCTTGTTTGTGTACACAGGTTTTTTTTGTTAAAATGGAAGGCAAATTGTGCAGTCTTAAGTAATAATATATATAATTTAAATAATGGCCCATTAATATACATACAAGTAAAAACAGTGTTTGTGAGAAATGCACTGTAGATTTTTTTTAAATATAGAATACAAAAGCTTATTATACATAGAGAAAAAACATATTTTTGTATATAAAGAGTGTAGAGAAAAATTTCATTTAAAAAACAACACCAAAAAACCACTTACATTTTCGTTTAAACGTTACATTTATAAATTTACATCAAATTTGTCTTCTCCGTATAATTATAATATGGAATTATTATTGTTTATATTAATATTTATATATATATATTCGTATATATTGAATATAAGTTTAAAAAACATTTTTAATGCTAAAGAAAATATCACATCTTAAATTGAATTTTATTATATTAATATTATCAGGAAATCGAACGACAATTTCATTTTAAATAGCGTAAAAATTTGATTATTTGAAATTTATTAACATGCCTTAAACGGTAAAATTGTTAGAATTAATATATTTAATAACTAATATGTGGCGAAATTACCTTTTAGAGCTGTTATTTAATTTTTTGTTCTATTCTACACAAAATTCAAACATTATTCAGCTAGTTTATTTAAAAAATATAAAAATTAAAAATATCTTTGGCGACTTATAATAATAACAATGCAATAATGAATAATATAAAAGTTGGAAAATGTTTTTAAGAGCACATCATAAAATTGACTCATTATAATTATAAATAATTTTCATACAAATTTTAATGCGTTTTTAAGCGAAAAATGAAACTAGGTCGAAGTTTTATAAAAACGTTGAACGAATTGTGTTAAATTCAACACTTGACCAGGACCTTTACTCAAATCCATTTGAATATAATCCTCGAGATTGTGTACATTACCTAAACACGCACAAAATAAAATATTTAAAAAAAAATGAGTTTATTAACCCGTTGTTAATTGCGTGACAAACTTACTTGGTGTACTAATTGCTGGATAACTTGGTGGTGGTTTAATCCATGTACCATCCGGTCGCCTCATATGTCGTCTATCAGATGCAAATTCTTTTAAAAATTCACCAGCACATATTACCCGAAAATATCTAAATTTTAGAAAGGAATTTGATAAATGAGTTGAAACGGATATAAGATGTATTGTTGGTTGCCGTTAAAGATATAAATTCGGTATAGATTTTATGCAACCAACAATACAGCAACAAAGTTTAAACTTTAAAAATTCACTTTTTTGTACCTAAAATAATCTGGCTTTAAAATATGATCTGTACGAAATGTTTCAGTCACATATTTATGTACATATGTTGGAAACGGTAATTCTGAATCTAAATCATATATTAAACACTTTTCCGGCTCTGGATGATACAAAAAGATTACATGATAGTCCTTAAAAAAACAGTTTTTAAACTAAACTTAATCTGAAATGAATATTTTACCCAAATGACTAGTTTGTCTTCATCTTTTCCAGCTCTTTGCCTCCACAATGGCACTGTTCGACTAGAATTCGACACAAATACAACAAAACACTTATTTATTTCGTTTGGATGTTTTTGTTGCACATCTTGGCATAATTTGTAAACATTTTCTTCACTAGAAATAAAACAGAAAAAAAAAACAATTTTAAATATAATAATAAATAAAAACATTACCGTTCTTGTTTAAAAACGGCAATTTTCTCTATTTCTTCCATAACAAAGTACACTATTTATTATTGTTTTTATATTAATTTAAATAGAAAAATATCATAACAAAAAGACATTTGTTGAACAAATACTTATAACTAATATATGTTTTTTATTGTTATGAAATAATAGGTTTTTTAATTTAGATAAATTATTTACTAAATAATGTTTTTAATGTGAATCGATAACAAAATATATATAAAATTTTTGTTAAATGCACGCAAATAATAATAAATAATTTAAAAAATGTAAATTAACTCTTTGTCACAATTTTTTTATATTATTATTCACTTAAACTAATCAATAAATACAGATTTTTTATTTATTTTTACAAGACTAAGCTTTAATAAACATATATATGAAAATTATAAAAAAAATGTGTAAGTACGTAGCATGTACGTTAACTATAAAATACATCCACTTAACTATTATAGATATTATTATAATAATAAAGGGAAAAGAAAAAAAATATACAATCAATATAAAACGTAAATTACTTTCAAAGAACCTAACAATAGCGTAGAATTTTTTAAACTGATCCTAATTAAGTCAACTAATTAATTTAAGTTGTTTTGCCTCCCTAAAAATGTTTAAATGTTTTTTTATTCATTAAATCTGCGTCTAAAAAATCCAACCCCCTCATGGGACAAAGGATTTATGGAATTTATTAAATTATTACACACACGATAAAAATCTAAATGGGTCAAAAAAATACACGAAATCGTCTATATTTAAATTTGCCGCTTAAAAACATCAACTATAGAAAATGTTGTTTTTAAAACTGAATAAATCACTTACCAATAACAAGAAACGTATGAGCAATCAGATTGTTTTGTAAATAAATTGATAATCGAATTTTTTTTGCAAATCTCAGTTTCGGCTCGTTGTATAATTTCACCACTATTTGATTCCGAAGCCATTGTTAATAAAATTCAAATAATTTATTTTGTTAATTGTTGTACCATTCACACATTTTTCAAAAATTTTCAATAAAACACATAAATCACAATCGCAGTTTTACAGCAAACACAATGCACGTCAACGTTTTGACAGCAGTGTCCTTGAACGATCCGTTCAAGGACATTGCAAGTGCACATGTCCAAGAAATATGCAGCATTGTTTTTGTTTTTATTTTTTATATTCAGTTTATTTTTCTATGGCCTGTTTCTATTAACAAACATTCTAATTTAAAATTAATATCATTCGTTATATAACATTGATAAGTCCAACAAGAGGCTAAAAACATTAAATTGTTCTTGCTCTGCGTGTACATTATATTTTCTAAAATGTGTTGCTTTACATTAAATTCTTGTTTGTAGGCATCTCCAATGTCCGAAATTAATTCCGATATAGATTTTAAGTCCATTGAAATAAATATTGGCCCATTATTATTCAATTTTTCCAGTGCGCTAATTTGCTTTGTAAAAATATCAAAGCAATTGCGATATTTCATTAAATTTTGTACAATTTCATACAAATCGTTAATAAATGTTTCTAATTCAGAACTTTTTGGCTCTTCTGCCTTGCCTGAAGCAATTTGTTTAATAATTTGTGCACCTGTTATATGTAAATCATTCCATTTTTGTATATTGTTGTACAAATCAGCACACAAATCACGTATTATCCGTGGTGTGCCGGTTAAGTTCTTTTGTGAAGAAAAAAGAGCTGGACTTTGATGAACTAAAAATAAAACCTTTAATTTTTTGGCAAAATAACAGGAAATTTGTTTACTGGATATTGGTGAAAAATGATCTACATCTTTGGAAACACTATCTCTTTTATGTGTTGGTGTCGTTTTGGACATTTTGAGAAAATTTACAAAAAGAGTAACAACTTTTGAAATAGAAAATTTAATTTAACCTCTAAATTTTAAACAAAAACAATCTCTTCGTCTTCTTCGCGGAAAATATCAAATAAATAATAATTGTTAACAGATGGCACTAACCGTTCTTAGGTGATAAAATCACTAGATTTAGGGACTTTATTAGATGAATAACCAAAGAAAACCAGTTACTTTTGGTAACTGATTACGGTTGCAGTACATAATGCACATATGGTACAACATATGCTACAGTATAAACCATAATGCAGAAAAAAAAACGATTTTTCTTCCGTATTTGAATAGCAGTTGTCTTCAAGCTCTTCTTCCTCTGCGTTTTACTTCTTCTTCGCTTTTATACTACACACACATGTGTCAAAATTTCAAAAATGTCCGTACTTTTTTGTAATAATTTAATCAATTTTTGGAAATATTCAAACAAATTCAATAACATATACAAACAAACATTGTATTATAAAAAGATAAATAGCTTTAAATATTTTTCACACGATGGTAAATTTTCAATAAGATATTTGCATTGCAGAGGTTAATTTTTGGGTTTTTTCAGCAACAAATCAAACTGAACAGTTTATTCCGTTTTTGGATTTGATAAAATTTCGTCAATTAGAAGCGAAAAAGAGTCTAATTGTTCAAGTACAATCCACACAATCATTTCGTGAATTGCATACATATTGCAGTGGCCTAGGAACAGTTAAAAATATGTTTCATTACACAACCGGTGTGGAACCCTTAGTAAAAATTAAACAATTATACAATTAACTGAGATATTAAATTATATCGAATTTTTTAGCATTTTATTGTTGTGGAATTCGCAAACGAGGAAGATGTGAAGAACATTTTAACAGAGGCTACCCATATACGCGAAGGTGTTCCGACTTTTTCCCAATTTTTATGGTTTCGTGCTTCTAATCGTAAACTGAATAAATTAAAACAATCAAAAAAATGTTCTCTAACAGTGGAAAATGGTGCGAAAGTGTTAAACGAAACAGAAATAAATGATGTATTACAAAAATGCGATAACGTTTCCGAACAAATTCAAACATTGTACAATAATACGAAATTAAATGAACTTGGAACACGTTTACGATTTTTAACGGCACGCCAGATAGAGTTGTCCGTTAGTGGTATGTTTCCGAATGCGACTGCTTATCCATTTGGTTCGTCTGTTAATGGTTACGGTAAAATGGGCTGTGATTTGGATTTAGTGCTAAAGTTAATCAATAATGATTCATTGAACAATGAACATAGTCGTTTAGTGTTTCACTGTAAAGCAGCATCGGGAACGGAACGTTCCATATCACAGAGGCATATGGAGTCGGTTGGCGATTTAATACATCTATTTCTGCCGGGTTGTGCGCAAGTAAGACGAATTTTGCAAGCACGTGTACCGATTATTAAGTTCCATCAACAATTGACCGACGTTGAGTGCGATTTATCGATGAGTAACATGTGAGTAAACTCGAACCGAATTAGATAATTGTAAATGAATGGAAATTTTCTAGGTCCGGTATTCATATGTCCGATTTTCTTTATCTAATGGGCGGTTTAGATGGTCGTGTACGTCCATTAGTGTTCACGATACGTAAATGGGCCCGTGACGTGGGCTTAACAAACTCGTCACCCGGCCGTTGGATAACAAATTTTTCATTAACATTATTAGTTCTTGCATTTCTACAAAATCCACTAAATTCGCCGCCAATTCTACCATCTTTGAACACATTAACGAAATTGGCACGTCCTCGTGACAAATATATCATAGAAGATGGTACAAATTGTACATTTTTACGTGATGTTAACGAATATAAAACGAAAACACAAAATACATCAACATTAGAATCGTTGTTAATCGAATTCTTTCAATATTATTCACAATTTGATTTTCAAAATAAGTCGGTATGCTTAAATGAATCTGTTTCGTTAACAAAACCCGATTACAATGCCATGTACATTGTGAATCCAATTGAACGTGGCCTGAATGTTAGTAAAAATGTGAGCCAAGATGAAGTCGATAAATTTTTAATAGAAATTCGAAATGCTGCATGGATGTTGGAAACGGAAACGGAAGCCAAATTAAAGAATTGGGGTGTATTGAGTATAATGGAGAAGAAACAAAGACCGTTACAAGTACAGTTTAATTTAAATGCAAAACAAAAACGTTTAATGGATGTTAGTAGATTGTTTGATGATGAACAGAATGTTGAAAATAATATTGAATATAAGAATCGGAATGTTAAACAACAAATCGATGATATAAAAAAACAAACACAACAACAAATCAAGAAAATTGAAGGAAGGTAGCAATATTGTTTTTAAATAAAATTTTACAATATTTACAAATATTTTTTTATTTATCATAAAAATAATCATAAATTATATATCGATACACAGACAGACTGAACGTATCATTAAAAAAATTGGCGATACATTTCAGTTAACAAATATGAACTTACTTTTTATGTTTATTATTAATTATTATTATTAGTTATTATTATTATTAATTATTATTACTTTTTTGGCAATATGTACAGTTTTTTCTTCATCAAAATTTTACTGATTTCTTTTTCTAAATATACACGTAAAACACAACACAACAACGAATTAAAAAATTTTAATGGAATGGAACATTATTTTGGCCAAAATATTTACAATTAATTACTAACATAAAAAAACTTAAACAAATTCTGGCACTGGACAAAATTACCTTACAACACGAAAAAAATAATACTTAATCACAGATAAAACAAAATTAATTATACAACTGTAATGGAGATGTAATTGTTTTCTATAAAGTCACTTTAAAATGTTTTGATTTAATTAATTTTGTTGTCAATATTATTATATTGCATTATTTTTTCAACGATTTGATTTATAAGTTAAATTCAGTCAATTATTCAGGCAACAACCAACAAATAGCCAAAAATAAACCGAAAAAATTAAGTAGAAAATAAAAAAAATCTGTTGATTGTTTATTTTAAACAGTCATTATGGAGGTAGTCAGCTTTTCTTTTAAAAATGGAATTTTTGCGTTTTTTGGTCGACTGTTTATCATCGTATTTTCCACATATACATTAAAATTATTTTGTACTTAGTAGATATACTGTAAAAGGAAGCAATCACCATAATTATTTCAATTAAAAAAGCACCAAAAAAAAACTGCAGAAATGGTGGTAGTTTATTTAGATGGATGGTATTTTCTGGTGCTTTTTTCTCATTATTATTTTTATAAAATAAATTATATACACTTAAAAAAATAAAATGGAAAACCTTAAACAAATAACAAATTCTTTGGCAATAAAATGAAACAATGAGATAAAAAATTTTCGAAGGAGAGAATTTACTGAAATTGCCTTATTTTTTATATTAATCTTTCCTTCTATTTGTTTTCGCTAAGAAATACATGTATTATATATAAATAGTTACATATTATATACATATACATAGTTATATAAAAAAATAGAAAATAATACTTTTAGAACGCAATTATGTGAGATCCAATGCAATTCTATTAAACCGACTCGGAAAAATTACCTATTTAATAAAATTGTACAGCAATATACATTAATATGTTTTTTAGTCAGTTTACGAAATAAATATCCATATTTCAGAATTGCATTAAACATTCTAAATCAGTCTATTTCATATAATAAATTAAACAAAAATTATAATAAATTATACTAATAAAATAATAAATAAAAACAGCAAATGTGGGGTTTCGTGTTATGAAAAAATCTAATTACTTTAATCTCATTTTAACGAATATTGTCATCCTTAATAAGCAACTTGGCGCGGCATTCAAAAACTGCTATTATAATTGACTTATTTAAATAAAACAAGTAAAATAAGAGCTCATTATATAAATATAACGCCCAACTATTGCCATTAATTAATATTAATAAACACAGCATATTTTCAATCTTATACAATTCAATTTGTTTTTACTTTTTATTTATAATAATAGAACTAATTTTCATGTTAGCCGAATCGTTCTTTAACTAAAAACATTAATTTCTTTTTACCTTTATATGCAACTTTCATATTTTCAATTAATTGATTGAATTGCGCATGACCATCATGTGCCAACATGAAGGTGTCTCGCGCTTTCGTTAAAAAATCTATAAAATCACCGTAATGTCTGGGCGAGATATGTGTTAATCTAGAATGTGTTGTATTTATATAGGCAGCTACGGCAGCTTCCAATAATTGCCGTAATGGCGGTCGATCATAAGAAAGCGGTTTTATAACACTGCCACCCAAACCGCCACCAGTTGCACTACAACTGCGACTGCTGCGATGCGACACATGATGGCTATTTTGATGATGTTTTGATGTTTGTGTTTGCGTTGTTGCGGTTGTTGTGGATGTGATTGTTGTTGTTGGTGGTGGCGGCGGTGCACCGCCATCCAATGCGGGTGGCGGCGGTGGTGGCGGAGGCGGTGGTGGATGAGAACATGATATTCCCGGCGCTGTCATACTACATCTACGCAATATATACGATAAGACGGTGGCACATTGGACATTTTTCACCAATATCGGTATCATGCTAGACAATTCATTTTTACCAAGTGAATGACTTAAAGCACATGCCCATTGTATGTCGTTTATTGCTGGATGAGTATCCTAAATTGAAAAGAAACAAATTTTTAAACAGATCAAACAATAGTTATTCGTTTTATAAGGCTAGAAACTGAACTTTTGAGAGTGCGAGTTATGCGGCCTCAGTCCTCAACGTACGAACACTCGCAAAACAGTTTTTAGACGCATAAAACACAATATTTTTTGCGCCGACAATAATTATTTAATTTAAAAAAATAATTTAAATACTAATTTAATAAACCGTATTTCGACTATATAGAGAATTTGTTGTTTATTTTTTGTTAAAACTGTTACTGTTACTTCATTTTTTGAATCAGTGCGTCAATCTACAAAATGTAAATTGCACTAGACAGGAAAAACGCTTTTTTGTAACGCCATTCTAATTTGGTCTCATTACCAAACGATTTTTAGTAATTTTTACTCAAAAATCGTACAGTAATAGGGGTTATTACTGTACGATCGCAGTTATAAGAAAAAACAATGTTGGTACTTCTTAAACGAATTGCTGGTTGCTGGAATTCTAAAGTGTGTCAATCATGTGTCAATTTTGTTGTGGCGTCCATCTTATTAATAGCATAAACAATATTTTAATTCAACTTATTTTACAATAATACACGATACACTAAATAAATCAACAAAGAAATATTGCTTTAATTATTTAAAATTAAAGTTTATAGTGCAATTGTGGCAATTACTGACATTGACAGTATAATTGTCATGATTGACAGCGATCGTTGTTTTGTTACCAACCAAAAAAATATTCCTAAATTCGAGCAACCATTAATTTTATAATTAAAAAAAAAAATTAAATAAATTCGAATGTTTGTTACAAAAAATCTTGTGTTTTACTCGGGCGGAT
>SSSI01003780.1:0-41801 GCA_004796505.1 Oryzaephilus surinamensis | reverse complement strand
ACTACAATTGAGGTTATGTTATTAACAAAAACTGTCATTTCCGATCCGCCGGAAATTTCTTACTTATTGACGTCACCTAAAGTCACTAAATATATAAAGTACCGCAATAGTCCGCCATATTTGATCTATTATTAGGCGCCAAATTTAAATTTTCGTAACAGTATGTATGACAGCAATACAAAATACATTTTGGGACAATTTAAATTTCGTGACAGCATGTATTTTCTATTGCTCTGATTGCTGTCATACATGCTGTCACGAAAATTTAAATTTGGCGCCTAATAATAGATCAAACATGGCGGACTATTGCGGTACTTTATATATTTAGTGACTTTAGACGTCACCATGTACTAAGAAAATGATTGAAATGTCAAAATTGCGTTTTTACATTTAAAAAAAAACTATTGTACGTTGAAAAAAAGTAAGTACATTTTCTGCATTATGATGAATATCGTCTACATTAAAAGAATAAATAAAAAAAATGTGCAACTAGCCCATTCGTCATTTTTATGAATTTCTACAGACATTTGACTAGCGCAGTCCCCCGCATACTTTTTACATTCACATTCAAGTAAAACTTGAGAAATTCGTATTAATTAATGAACATAGTTTCTTTTTTGACTCACAAATATTGGATTAGTTCGTACAATTACAATTTGTGACGTAGCATCAAAGATATAGCGAAACTACTATATACATACCTATATTCAAAACTCTGAATGGCCCCTCATAGTATATTATTCGAAATTAATTAAACAGTTGCTTCTTCTAAACTATCAATTTCAAAATTTCTATTTGTCACATTAAAGAACAGTTACATTACATCATATATATATAATATATATATAAATGTATATAATTAATTGTTGTGGCTTGTTAGACATTTTTTTTTCGCTAGATAAGAAATTTATCAACACAAAAACCGGCGAAGAATTGTTAAATGTGTGGGCCTTTTTCAGGTCAGCCGACGAAAAAGAATCGCATAACAGATTTTATGTTAATATTATGCAAAAAGCTAATAGTTTTAGAAGTAAATCGACGGTTAAAAGTGCATAATGCAGGTAGAAAAAATTATTTATAGATCCAGTTTCGAAAAAATGCAATCAAACATTTTAGTCGTTTTACAGTTAACTGTATCATATAGTTTAAATAATAAATTTGTGTAATTTATTTAATAAATTGTTTGTGTATTTATTTTGTCGCATTATGGGTGGCATTCTAATTTTTCAGTAAAATTCATTTCCTGAACTTATATTCCGTTACTCTTATATAGATATATCCAATATGGTTGATTGTTTTCCATTAAGATTTAAGCAAAAAAACAGAAATGACAAATTTACACGAACAGGAAACTGTATATACTAATATTTATTTTCTATAAAATGCATTTAACACACGCTTAACGCTTATTCCAAGGCACACACAGATGCAATGCACGAACGACGAAACTAAATCTCCCAGCTTGGTATGACAGATTCGAAAATAAAAAAAATACACTGCAAACTAGAATTTATTCACTTTATTAAGCAAAGGTACGAAATAAAAACCACAATTCACACATATTATAAGCAATTTGATGGTTATTTTATTAAACTGGCAAATGGATATATACCTGTTTGGTAAATTTATACATATAGATTAATGTCACAACGATTACACTTAATCCTAATAGATATAATATAGAATATTTTATGGAAATCGTCTAACTGTGTGTACATTTTCTTGTTGAATAATAAAATAGTCGCTAAAAAAATATATTTTGTTTATCTTTGTGCAAAATCAAACGGTTTTACGGTATATTTTGTGTGTTTTGTATTTAATTGTTTTGAAATACATTTAAATTTCAATCATAACAAAAATCAAACACGATTAATCATCATTTTTATTAATTTATCAATCCGTAGAATCAATACGATTTTTTCGGTTTGTGCAACCGATGATGGCGTAATAGTTCTTTTTTATTTCTAATTATTTATCATGAGATTCACTCTCAATGGACTCCGTTATACTGTTGCAACATTAAATTTTGTTTTTTTCTTCTTATACCTACACATTGTACTTGAATAATGATGAAATGGACACTTGTCTGAAGATTTTTTTTGTTATTTAAGGGCGGATCTAATTATTATCTTCAAAGTGTTGAAATCCATTGTAAAATATGCGTTTTATAATGCTATCTTTTGTACTAATGTGATTGTTGTGTAGTTTTAATTGTTTCACACCTTTTCTTCTCATTTTGGGAAGATTTTTTGCTAAATTTACCAACGATGATTACAGTTTTATCGTTTATGGTGTTTTTCCGTTGAAAAAATTAAAAACAGTTAAAATTGCATTAAAATAAAAAAATTCTTTAAAATGATTTTTCTCGAAATATGCAGATGGGATTGAAATTATTCCTAATTAAATGTTGTTTTCAAGCAAGTTGGGATGCATTTCTCGAATTTCTCCATGTTTTTGATTAATTTCCAACAATTTAAACAAGATGAACGAAAACAACATCAACATTTACAATGACGAATGTATACCAAGAAATAATTCATTAAAAATACAAGTGTTTTATTTACGTAACACTCACAAATCACACTTTCCTCACCGATTTTGTAATGAAAATCCAATTTTCCCACATAAACACTTGCGATCAACATTTTTATGGTTGAAATTCCGAAGGTTGTTCCCTTATTGTTGTTGTTTTCGTCATTTTATTGGTATTTTTATACGGAATTATCCGTTAGATTTGCGAATATGCCAATTTATTTGAAAAAGATAAACCTTAACACAAAACATACAATTTCCATTTAACGAAACTACCGTCCAACGTAAAAATAACGTTATTATTAAATTAATATCAACATGCGAACATAAATAAATGCAATTCCATTTAATCAAAAATTTATAATATAAAAAATATGTTTATTTCAACTTAATGAAGATGAATTCATAAATTTACATAATTTTTTTTCGGTAACGGATTCAAACACACACCCAGTATAAAATGTTTTGAAAAATTCACTATCGTACAACAAATAACAATAAATTTCAAATCCATATAAGATGAAAGAGTTTTTAGTCATATTTATGGACTAGTTTTTGAATTTTTAGTTGGTGGTCGAAATTTTCCGAAAACCAAAAAAAAAACACTAATTGATTTCTAATCTTGAAAAAATGCGCTCTAAAAGTGAAACGAATATCGAAATTGAGATCAAGTGCAAGTTTATAATTATACAAGTTGAATGTAAAGAGAAAAAGACAAATCATTTCACTTTTATATTTTAATAAGTTCGTAAGAGAGCAAAAGATATACTGAAAATCCTTGCTTTCTGCATATAATAATATTGCATAATTGACATGAACTTGATTTCAAATTGAACTTGACATTCAACACGAATTATATAAATAAATATATGCATGAAATGTTGGAAATTTATTACATTTATTTATTTCTTAATATTCTTACATACGTCTACATGGATTCTATAATTAAATTATTATACAACCGTTTTTAATTCGTTAATAAAACGTACAATAACCTGTTAAGACATTTTAGTGTTATCATTTTTCTTCTAGTCGTAAATTTACATTAATTATATGGATACATTTTAATGTGGCTTAAAAAATTCTTCAAGGATTCGTAACAATAGGTAGAGGACTTTATTTATTACCGAAAACGAAACAACGGAAATGGCATATAATTAGCGAATTATTATAATTTGTACAAAATTTTGTCGACAAAATCGATTCTCAGCGCTTTATAGTGCATAAAGACGACATTATTTTATCTTACGACTAGTTATTGTATAAATAAATAAATTTTATTGGCCAAAAATATGTTAATGGATTTCTAATTGATTTTGTTCGGGTCCAGATTAACACATGAAATGTTTATGAATTTAAAATTTGACGTTGAAAAGTTTTTCTACAACTCCAAAACAACACTAATTACACTTAATGTCAAATTAAGACACTTAACTGTAATTGTAGGTGCACATTGACACATAGATAATGATAATATATAAAAAATAACAGTCAATTATATATTTAGTAAAAAATTTCAATGCCTACGCATTTGAAATTAGAGATAAATATTCAAATTTAAGATAATAAATCAAAAGATAATAACAGTTAGGTGAACTATTTAATGAAATTTTCATCAAACATGATTTTCCGAATGAAAATGATTCATACATCTGATAACTGTTCAATAAACAATTTATTATATTCACCCACCATTATTCAAAAAAAAAATAAAATATGTAATCTGTTTCTTTATGGGACAATTTAACTGTTCTTCAATGTCATTACAATGGTATTTTATTTTGAAAAAAATTGGACAATGTTGTTGAATATTTACATTACTTAATGGATTTTGCATTGAATCAATAAATAATGGCCCTAACGTCAATTAATTGGCTTTATAAAACCACATTATAAATAAAAGGATTACAACTACCAAAAGAAAACATGTACAAGAAGAGGTGCATAAAATGTGGGGAAATCCGTACCGGCCAAAAATGAGCCACATAAACAGTTAAATTTATTTTTAAACATGCAAATTTTATTCTAATATGTAATATTTGCGTTTTTCGACCAAAATTTCTGTTTAACAGGTCAAGTCTCCTAATTTGCATTTATATTGATTAAAAGTTTCTTCACGACAATGACATCAACGAAATTTTCGTTTCTAGTTCTAGTTCAAGGCCCGAAATTTACGAAATTTTCGTAGATTTTGTTTCGAAAATGCGGTGGATGGTGGTTTGGCCAGTGAATATAATAAGAAATGGTGATGATGATGAAGATGATTCTTCACTGTAGTGCAAATACCAAAGCTGAAGACCTGGAGGGGGATCGTATAAGTATATCGACCACCTGAAAAGTTCGAGTAAATACTGTATGTACTTGTGTGACATCTCCAAAACCGATCCATTGGGAAAATTGGAGCATTTTTTCAATTGAATTTGTTAAGTGTGTAAAAATTTTCAAAAAAACAACACGTGCAAAGGGTAGAATTTTTTTAAATAGGCGGTAAGTCGATTTTTTCAATTTTTAACAAAATTTTTTAATAAAAAACCAATTTTTGTACTTGAAGTTAACAAACTACACAAAAGATATCAGAATTTTTACGAAAGTATCAAAATTTTTTGAATTTCCATTCAAACTTCGATTTGTTTGTTAAATTTAGGTTTTGTGTTGAATTTTTTTTTTAAATCGACAAACTAAGCGAATGATTTGAAAAAATCCAAACTTCTTGACTTTGTTCTCATTTTAAAGACTTTGGAGCTGAATTTGAGCGTGTAGGAGTTACAATTCCAATAGTGCATTACCCTTTCATGAAAGATCCATCCGCAGATAGCAAAACCGCATAAATTGCATTATTTCGTGACGGCCTTTTATGACAAACTTACAAACATATAACAAGATATCAGTGTCTAAGTTGATCAATTATTAATGCTTTGTAATTTATTATTCCATAATACGATGGAATAAAGATGTACAAGTTAATTTATATATATATTTTCATAAACATTTTGTACTTACATATCAAATGGAATTTGATTTAATCTATTTTTCAAATGAAAGATGTGCTGTAATTAAAGCTTGTTTTTGATGTTATGTTCTTCAAGATGAATTATAAGAGATTATAATTATGAAAATGATCGTTTATTAACTGATTTAATATTGCCAATTAAGGCGATATGATATACCTAGTGAAAAAAATTAAATCGCCACGATTTTTTCAGAAAAAATAAACTGCATCCGATTTTTATCTAAATGGATACCTGATGCAATAATTGTTTATGTTAAAAACTCGTCACCTACACACTTTTTAAATTTAATTACGAATTTATAATATTTTTTTTCAAATTGAAAAGGAAATTGTCTTTGAATAGTTCTTTTTAATCTTTTTAAGCATATTAAAATTAATTGAAGCGATTAATAGAATTAAAAAACTTAAATGAATTAATATATAATGAAATATTTTTTAAAAAACTGGTTTGTTTGAATTTATTGGCGCTTGATGATAACCACAAGATGGGTTTTGTGGTTGTTTTTTTCTTACAGGTAATGTCAATGTATTTTAGGTCGATGGCAATACGAAATTCCAACTAAAAATTAAAGGAAAAGCACAGATTTTAAGATAACTTAGTCGAATTTATAGCTTCAAGCCGTATTTATTGCAAAATTACTCAATATGTTGTTATTATTCAAATTTTTTAATTCGCATTCGCGCGCTTATTCAAAAGAATCTAATTTTAATTATATGGCCTGAAGTTATGACCATTAAAAACAAATTCCATCCCTTACAAATGGATTATTTACGATCGAATTTGCTTAACAAAACACCCCATTAGAAGCTTTTAAGAAACAGTTACATGAAATTCGTTTTATAGTGTAATAAATTCTCAATTTCGGCATAAATAAATGTCAATCAAAAGTAAAACATAAAATAAATATGTAAATATATTGTTTAACAGTATTATATTTTTGCACTAACCCAGAATACGTTCACAGAATTTTAAAACATATGTAAGAATTATATGATAATGATCATGAAATTTATATTATTTTGCCAATATGTTACAGAATTGTTTTTATGTCCCAGAAATAAATAAATAGTGCCACTGAACCTGACATTAAATATTCAAATATAAATTGGAATATATTAAATTCTTGTTTATTTGACGTATATTTGCGGGCACACCTTTTTTCCACCAATTTCCTCCATTATTTGTACATAGCAAATAATAAATGTGTAACTGTTTTCATTGTTTATAAGGATTTTTGCACGATTTTTACGGAAATCGTAGATTTTACGCTTAATAATTAACACGAATAAAAATTACGATAATTAGCTCCAAAAAAAAAAAAACGGTTTTCGAGTCAACCTTGTTCGGAGCAGGTGTAATCAATCATTTTTTTATTGTTAAATTTAATTGCGATGAAAATCCGAAGAATCTAAATGACAACAACGAAAAGAATTAAACACTTAACATTATATGCATTTCAGCGAATTTTTTTTTAAATAAAATAGCGTGCATAAAAAACGCATAAATATGTGTATTTTTTACGAAATAAAAAGCTCTCAACATGTAACGTAAATTTACAATGTAGCATCATGAATAAAAATCGCATTTTTTCTATTTTTCTTCTTTTGAACTCTATACAGAACTGGTTAAATAATTAATTGTAGTTTAATGCATATATATGCGAAACCTGTTGCTGTGTTAGCCAAAAATCTCTTCATTTTATTAATGTATCCTGTTGTAAAAAAATGTTTATTTCATGTCGTATTCATTATCAACATAATTAGAAAATTAAAATCTATTACAAGTCGGATTATCTTCAAAATAAATATACATATAAGAACAAAACCAGTTCATTTGCTTGTCCAGTACATAAATAATAATTTTTGCAAAGATAAGAGAGGATATTAGTATGAATAGTGAAAATATCTTACAATTTAACATTTTATGGTAAAATCCCTGTAGTAAATTATACTTTACATGATAACTTGGTATATATTTGTACATTAAAACAGATCGCTGATCATGAGTTGTGTCTTTAAAAGTCGTCACAGACAATTGTCTAAGATTATTTCTAGTAATACAGGTATTACAACTTTGAAAAAAACATATAAGCAACATTTTGCTGTGCTTTTAATCGTTTTTTATATATATTATAAAAATACATACACATTATAACAAAGTTTGGCCTTCGAATATGAAACTTTGTTACCGAAAAACTAATTCTGCGAAAAAATTATTAAAACTAATTACATACGTAAAAAATAAGTTAATTAATAGTTTCTTTACCGATAGATACGCACAAGATTGTTGAAAATTCAACAAGACATAATTATGATGAAAAATAAACAAACAATTATCAATTTGTTTTAAGCAAGATTATTAATTTTAAACACACGCACATTGAAAATTGTCTAAATGGTATATTAAAATAAATCATATTCAAATGGCGTGTTTATGTTCAATTAATAGTAAATATATACATGTTTAATTGGTAAATAACTTGTACATTTTAATAGTAAATTGAACATATATATTGCAATTAATTTATATTCAATGGATATGCCAATTGTGTACGTTTTAACTAATAAATTACTTATACAGGGCCGGTACAAGGCTTAAATTCGTCACCCACTAACTTATTTTCTATAATTTTTTTCCAGATGAAACAAAGAAGCAAATAATCAAATAAAACCATGAAGCTGTTGCAGACAATTTCTGTCATCTTTTTAATATTTTACTGCACATCTGCAGACGAGATTGGTAAGTCTAATAAATATATATATATATCTTGACACTCCCATAAATGGTAAAATAATTGAAAATTCTATGGATAATTATTAACAATTGCACACACTCAATAAATCTTTGAGCATACACAGTGTTCAAATTAAACGATTCTTACACATAACTATATAATTAAATGTTTGAAATTATAATATTACGATTCAAAATGCAAAACAAGATAAATGGAATACATTTTGAACATGTATAATTTTCTACTGTATAAATCACTTAACAACCTGTCAATAAGTTTAATTTTTATTGTGTGCTTTTTTGTTCTGCACGCTGCAGGAAATTTATGAATGGCTTATTATATTAGAGTATTACTACTATAGAAAGAAAACCTTGTCAAGGTTGTTCAATGTTTTGATTGAATACGCTTAGATGATTAGATGAGTATGATTTAATGACATGCACAATTTATACAATAATCTGACACATACAAAAAAAAAACGGATCATTAGAAAGTGAATAAATAAAAAAATATTCAACAGATTTAATCGTACTGATATAGAAAATGTTGTGCAAGTTATTGAGCTTGTATAATACCGGATTGTGAATTTTTATTGACTAGATTCAAATATATGTACTAGTTTTCATGCACACAACATATACAAAACGACATTAAGGATGCTGTGCTATCAAGGATAATGGTTGTATATGCATTCAAAACTCTACGACTATTTATTTGCTTTTGTCGTTTTCTATGCAATACACTCTGAAATCTTTTCCATAATCCATGAATATTTTAATTAGTTCGAAAAAACCTGTAACTTAATCAGTATTTTATGTAAATTTTCTAATAAAATCGACACCATATAATAAAAAAACAGTTAGAATTTTTCGCGTTTTGAACTTTGTTGAACTTTTTTTTTATTAAGTATTTTCATCTATGACGACAGCAGGATTGTTTTCGTCTAATCTTATCCTGAAAGCCAGAGCTATTTATTATTACAGGTATTTTAATTGGACATTGGGTAGAAAAGACACCAACTTGCAACCGTCAACTTGACCTCGCAAGGCCACTCTTAAGTGACTCACATGAAATTTTATACCCATGTTGGACGAAAATGTACAGTTGTTGTGCTATTTACAGCATTCACTCTGAAATGCCCATTTTGAATGCAATTTTTTCTTTTTTGTAAACCAGTTCTTCTTTTGCGAAAACAATAATTATTATAATTTGATGCGCCATCCTACCGAAGATTAGATTTATAATGTGTTTTCATTACAGAATTAACTCATCATGAACTGACAAGACAAGCAAGACAAATAGACGCACGTTCGAATTTTAATTGTCCACGTGAAGGATTTTATGCAGATCCAGCTGAATGTAGAACGTTTTATCGTTGCGTTTCGTCTGGAAACAGTTTACAAGCTATTCAATTTGAATGTGCACAAGGTACAGTCTTCGATGAGTCTATAAGTGCCTGTAATTATCCGTATGCGAGTAATCGACTTGAATGCGGTGGCAATGAAATTGATGGCAATTATGGACAAGTTCAAAATGGACAAAGTCAAAGTGGAAATCAACCGATATCGACAAGTACTCAAGCTAGTTGGTCGCAATCAACATCTGCTTCGTCCAGTTCCAGTAGTACCGCTGCAAGCACTGTTTCTAGTCAAATTGGCAGTAAATGTACGCAAGAAGGCTTTCTAGGTGACGAACAAAATTGTCAAAGATTCTACAGATGCGTTAATAATGGACAAGGCGGTTTTATACAATACGAATTTAATTGTGGTACTGGTACTGTATGGGATCCAGCTACAATTTCTTGTAATTATCCACAAGCAGCTAACAGAAAGAATTGTCAAATCAACGAACAGCCAAGTAAGCTAGACGACGATTATACAAGTTGGATGAATTTCACATCACAAAATTCCTCATCCTCACAAAGCTCCTTCTCCCAAAGTAGTTCCTCTAGCAGTTCTAGTAGTTCGTCCCAAAGTAGTAGTTCACAAAATAGTAGTTCACAAAGCAGTAATTCACAAAGTAGCAGTTCACAAACTAGTAATTCACAGAGTAGTAATTCGCAAAGTAGCAACTCTCAAAACAGTGGTTCACAAAGTAGTAGTTCACAAAATAGTGGTTCACAAAGTAGTAACTCTCAAAATAGTGGTTCACAAAGTAGTAACTCTCAAAATAGTGGCTCACAAAGTAGCAATTCACAAAATAGTGGTTCACAAAGTAGTAATTCGCAAAATAGTGGTTCGCAAAGTTCCAGTTCACAAACTAATGGTTCACAGAACAACAATTCTCAGAGTAGTGGTTCACAGAGTTCAAATTCACAAAGTAGTGGATCACAAAATAGTAACTCCCAAAGTAGTGGTTCTCAAACTAGCAATTCACAGAGTAGTAATTCACAAAATAGTGGTTCACAAAGTAGTAATTCACAAAACAGTGGATCACAAAGTAGCAACTCCCAAAGTAGTGGTTCACAAAGTTCAAATTCACAAAATAATGGATCGCAAAATAATAATTCACAAAGTAGTGGTTCACAAAATAATAATTCGCAGAGTAGTACATCGCAAAATAGTGGATCGCAAAGTAGTGGTTCTCAAAGTAGTGGAGGAAGTAGTTCGTCGTCTCAGAATAATAATTCACAAAGTAGTGGCTCACAAAATAGTAATTCGCAGGGTAGTAATTCACAGAATAGTGGTTCACAAAGTAGCAATTCTCAAAGTAGTGGAGGAAGTAGTTCGTCGTCTCAGAATAATAGCTCTTCAAATCAGCAATCTTCTTCAGGTCAACAACAATCTGGTTCAAATCAGCAACAGGGCTCTAACCAGCAATCGACTGGTTCTTCTAACCAACAGAACCAACAATCTGGATCAAATCAACAATCAACAGGATCTAATCAGTCCACAAACCAACAAGGACAGCAATCGTCTGGTTCAAATCAATCTTCAAATCAACAAGGACAGCAATCGTCTGGTTCAAATCAATCTTCAAATCAACAGGGTTCATCTTCTGGTTCCAATCAGTCGACAAATCAACAAGGCTCATCAAATCAGCAATCATCAGGTGGTAATCAATCGTCTAATCAACAGTCTGGTCAAAATACGTCAAATAATGGCCAAAAACCACAATGCAGAAATGAAGGATTTCTTCCTGATGAAAGGGATTGTATTAAATTCTATAGATGTGTTAACAATGGACAACAAGGCTATATTCAATATGAATTCAGTTGTAGTTATGGCACAGTATGGGATCAAGAGACTCTCTCTTGTAATTATCCTGTTAATGTGCGTGGTAGATGTGGTAGTAATCAAAATAACCAAAGTTCGAATCAACAAGGATCGAATCAGCAAGGATCTAATCAGCAGGGATCTAGTCAACAAGGATCAAATCAGCAAGGGTCTAATCAGCAGGGATCTAGTCAACAAGGATCAAATCAGCAAGGGTCTAACCAACAAGGCTCAAATCAACAGGGATCTAATCAACAAGGAAGTAATCAACAAAGTTCTGCTCAACAAGGAAATAACCAGCAAAGCTCTAATCAACAAGGAAGTAACCAGCAAGGCTCTAATCAACAAAGTTCTGGCCAACAAAATCAAACTGCTTCAATTGGGCAAGTTATTAATAATCAATGTGTAAAAGAAGGCTTTGCAAAAGATGAAAATGAATGTCGCAAATTTTATAGATGTATACGAAGTGATAATAAATTAATAAAATACGAATTTAGTTGTGCGGATGGCACTGTTTGGGATGAAAATACGTTATCGTGTAATTATCCTTATGCTGTAACTGGTAAATGTGCTACAAATCAAGGTTCTACTCAACAAGGCAGTAACCAACAAGGCTCCATTCAGCAAGGATCTAATCAACAAGGATCCAATCAACATGGATCCAATCAACAAGGATCCAATCAGCAAGGATCTAATCAACAAGGATCTAATCAACAAGGATCTAATCAACAAGGATCCAATCAACAAGGATCTAATCAACAAGGATCCAATCAGCAAGGATCTAATCAACAAGGCTCTAATCAACAAACTAATGGGCAACAAGGACAATCAGGCTCTCCAAACTCACCAGATAGTCAGCAAGGACAATTAAGCGGTTCCAATTGTATTTCTGAAGGATTTGTTGGAGATGAATCGAACTGTACTCGATTTTATCGATGTGTAAGCAGTGGAAGCGGTCAATATCAAAAATATGAATTCACGTGTGGTCCAGGCACAGTTTGGGATCAAACATTGTTATCTTGTAATCATGCATGGGCTGTAAGAGGTAGTTGTGGTACGGCACCGCCAGATTCAACATCACCTAGTGGAAATCAACCTGGAAGTCCTGGACAATCAGGTCAACCAGGAATTCCTGGACAGTCAGGACAACCTAGTGGACAGCCAGGAACTCCTGGACAACCAGGACAACCTGGTGGACAGCCAGGACAACCAGGACAGCCAGGACAACCTGGTGGACAGCCAGGACAACCAGGACAGCCAGGGCAACCAGGACAGTCAGGACAACCTGGTGGACAGCCAGGACAACCAGGACAGCCAGGACAACCTGGTGGACAGCCAGGACAACCAGGACAGCCAGGGCAACCAGGACAGTCAGGACAACCTGGTGGACAGCCAGGACAACCAGGACAGCCAGGGCAACCAGGACAGTCAGGACAATCAGGCTCTCCAAATCAACCAAGCCAACAAGGACAATTAAGTGGTTCAAACTGTGTTTCAGAAGGATTTGTTGGAGATGAAAGAAATTGCAGTAAATTTTATCGATGTGTAAATGGTGGAAGTGGCTCATACCAGAAATATGAATTCACATGTGGGCCAGGCACAGTTTGGGATCAAACATTGTTATCTTGTAATCATGCATGGGCTGTAAGAGGTAGTTGTGGCACGGCACCGCCAGATTCAACACCACCAAGTGGAAATCAGCCTGGAAGTTCAGGTGGACAACCTGGAACTCCAGGACAGCCAGGACAGTCTAATGGACAACCAGGACAACCAGGTACTCCAGGACAAACTAATGGACAGCCAGGAAGTCCAGGACAACCTGGTGGAGAGCCAGGACAACCAGCACAATCAGGACAGCCTGGGCAACCTGGACAACAAGGACAGCCAGGAACTCCTGGACAACCAGGACAACCTGGACAGCCAGGACAACCTGGTGGACAGCCAGGGCAACCTGGACAGCCAGGACAACCTGGACAGCCAGGACAACCTGGACAGCCAGGACAACCTGGACAGCCAGGACAACCTGGACAGCCAGGACAACCTGGTGGACAGCCAGGACAACCTGGTGGACAGCCAGGGCAACCTGGACAGCCAGGACAACAAGGACAGCCAGGAACTCCTGGACAACCAGGACAACCTGGTGGACAGCCAGGGCAACCTGGACAGCCAGGACAACAAGGACAGCCAGGAACTCCTGGACAGCCAGGACAACCTGGTGGACAGCCAGGACAACCAGGACAGTCAGAACAACCAGGCTCTCCAAATCAACCAAGCCAACAAGGACAATTAAGTGGTTCAAACTGTGTTTCAGAAGGATTTGTTGGAGATGAAAGAAATTGCAGTAAATTTTATCGATGTGTAAATGGTGGAAGTGGCTCATACCAGAAATATGAATTCACATGTGGGCCAGGCACAGTTTGGGATCAAACATTGTTATCTTGTAATCATGCATGGGCTGTAAGAGGTAGTTGTGGCACGGCACCGCCAGATTCAACATCACCAAGTGGAAATCAACCAGGAAGTCCTGGAGGACAACCTGGAACGTCAGGACAGTCTAATGGACAACAAGGACAACCAGGTACTCCAGGACAGCCAGGACAAACCAATGGGCAGCCAGGAAGTCCTGGACAACCAGGTGGACAGTCAGGACAACCAGGACAACCTGGTGGACAGCCAGGGCAACCTGGACAACCAGGACAGCCAGGAACTCCTGGGCAACCTGGACAACCAGGACAGCCAGGAACTCCTGGACAACCAGGAGAATCTGGTGGACAGCCAGGGCAACCTGGACAGCCAGGACAACCAGGACAGCCAGGAACTCCTGGACAACCAGGACAATCTGGTGGACAGCCAGGGCAACCTGGACAGCCAGGACAACAAGGACAGCCAGGAACTCCTGGGCAACCTGGACAGCCAGGACAACCAGGACAATCAGGCTCTCCAAATCAGCCAAACCAACAAGGACAATTAAGTGGTTCAAACTGTGTTTCAGAAGGATTTGTTGGAGATGAAAGAAATTGCAGTAAATTTTATAGATGTGTAAATGGTGGAAATGGCTCTTATCAGAAATATGAATTCACGTGTGGTCCAGGCACAGTTTGGGATCAAACATTGTTATCTTGTAATCATGCATGGGCTGTAAGAGGTAGTTGTGGTACGGCACCGCCAGATTCAACATCACCAAGTGGAAATCAACCAGGAAGTCCTGGAGGACAACCTGGAACTCCAGGACAGCCAGGACAGTCTAATGGACAACCAGGACAACCAGGTACTCCAGGACAGCCAGGACAAACCAATGGGCAGCCAGGAAGTCCTGGACAACCAGGTGGACAGCCAGGACAACCTGGACAACAAGGACAGCCAGGAATTCCTGGACAACCTGGACAGCCAGGACAATCTAGTGGACAGCCAGGTCAACCAGGACAACCTGGACAACAAGGACAGCCAGGAATTCCTGGACAACCTGGACAGCCAGGACAATCTGGTGGACAGCCAGGTCAACCAGGACAACCTGGACAACAAGGACAGCCAGGAATTCCTGGACAACCTGGACAGCCAGGTCAACCAGGACAACCTGGTGGACAGCCAGGATCTCCTGGACAAACAGGACAACCTAGTGGGCAGCCAGGACAGCCAGGATCTCCTGGACAACCTGGCGGACAGCCAGGACAACCTGGACAACCAAACAATCCTCCACAAAATGGTAATCAACCGCCGCCATCAGGAAATCAACCTTGTTCAAATCAAACCACAAATCCAAGTCAAGGAAATAATCTACAAAATGTCTCTAGTTCTATCGGAACAACATGTTCAAGTGAGGGCTATTTAGGTGATCCAAATGACTGTAAAAAATTCTATCGTTGCGTTAGCAACCCACAAGGAAGTTACACAAAATACGAATTCAGTTGTGGACAAGGAACTGTATGGGATGTTGACTTAGTTACATGCAATTATCCATCGCAAACTAAAAGAACTGAATGCAAAGACGTTAATGAATCAGGATCGACACAAAATCCAAATGGAAGTGAATCAACAAGTACTCCATCAAATCCAAATGTAGAAACTACATCTACGTCAAATGAGTTAAGTACAACGTCTATACAGCCATCAACTTCTGTGCAGCCGACAGCTTCAACAACTATAACACCATATCCAGATTATTCTCAGTCCACAAATAATCCAACCGATGGTACTACACAACAACCATCAGGTCCACCATGTACACAAGAAGGCTTCATTGGCGATAGCAATAACTGCAAGAAATTCTATCGATGCGTTGGCGGACAAAATGGCTTGACAAAATACGAATTCCAATGTGGTGATGGAACTGTATGGGATCAAGATTTGCAAACTTGTAATTATCCTTATGCTGTAAGAGGACCTTGCAATGGACCATATAACGGAACTACTATTTCTCCAACGGATTCTGTAAGTAATTTATTTTAAATGTAGTACTGATGTTTAATAAATTCTTGTATTATAAGACTGGATCAACTGATGGCAGTTCAACAACAACAGAAAGCTACTCTTCTTCCGCTTTAACGTCTACAGACGGTTTAACATCAACAACGGACTTAAGTACGACACAAAGTGGTGTATCAACAACAGAAAGTACCACTTCAAGTGGTTATACAACGGAAAGTAGCACTTATAGTACTGAACCAAGTACCACAACGCAATTATCAACAACAACAAATGCTTGGGGAACAACAACGCAATTGTCAACAACAACAAATGCTTGGGGAACAACAACGCAATTGTCAACAACAACAAATGCTTGGGGAACGACACCGCAATTGTCAACAACCACCGGATGGAGTACAACTACAGACAACGGAATTGGAAGTACCCCAACTACTGGATCATATAGTACAACAGATTCTGGATTAGGAACTACCACAACTGGTGGTAGTACCACAGAAATTGGAACAACAGAAAGTCCGTATCAGCCAAATAACACAACAATGGAACCATGTCCAATTGGACAACTGGAAGGCGATCAAATTGCTTTAGTATGTCCAACTGGTTTCAGAAGACATCCGAAATATTGCAATCTTTTCTATCAATGCACAAAGAATCGTAACAGTCACGATTTTAAAATCTTAGTATTAAGTTGTCCACAGGGTACTATTTATGACAATAATAAAGTGCAATGCTTGCCACAAGAAGAGACTGAGGCCTGTAAAGGTCAAATAGCGGACAGTTCGCTTTATAGACGACTTGATGCCAATTTAATACCACCGGTAAGAAAAGCGCCGTTTTTAGGTTTTTCAGTACTAAATTTGAATTTTTAGATGCAAGTGGCAAGCCGACAGCCACTTTGTCCAGTTGAAGGCTACCATGAAATGGAGGCGACATCCTGTTCCACATCGTTCATTAAATGTCGACGTAATGCACGTTCGTTAATGGAAGGATATGTTTATCAATGTCCACAAGGATTCGCTTATTGGCAAGTTAGTAGACGTTGTGAACGTACATCGAAATTATTACATTGCAGAGGATATGATATATTTAATACAAGATGGGAAATTCCAATTGAAATGGAAAATATATCGTTGAGAAGACGAAAAAGTGCCACGTTAGAATAAATTTTAAATAATATTGACTGATTTTTGAAATTTTCCTTTTAACTGAACTAGTATTTTTGTTACGATAATATTTTAGTTCACTGTTAAATGCGAAAATTTGAAAATAATTTAAACAGTTTCAAAATCGTTCTGTTTTGGAACTGTTTTAATAGCGCGCTCGGGTTCTCTATATGGTAATGGTGAATTTATTTATTTTTTTGTAATTTATTTTACTAAAATCTCTTTTTTAATTATTTTTACCAGTAATACGTATTATTAATTAAGTCCAAAATTAGTTTTAAGATCTCAGTATATATTTTTATACTTGTCATAGAAAGAAAACGCCAATAAAAATTTATTAATAATAAAAATTGTTATTATTTACGTTCTTGTGAGTTGGTTAACCATTATTTATTATATATTTAAAAAAATATAAACACGTACGTTGAAAATTTTCAAATAAATTACACAACACAATAAACGAGAAGTTGTTAATTTTTTGATGATGCAACAAATTAAACTGATACAATTATTTTGCATGTATACCTTGAGTGAAAAAATCAGTACATTTTTATTATTTACACAAACACATATTGATACGTTGATTTTCAATGGAAATGTCAACATTTATTGACAAAATATACCCAATTTTTTGTAAGTTTCCAAACAATTACCTTCTTTTAATGTTAATTAATCAATTTTCAGTAAACCGTTTATAATAATGTCAAATTTTCGCCCCCGAGAGGAACGTTTTCCACTTTTATTGTATTTTGTAGAAAATGACAAAGAATTTTCATCGACAAATAAACGTTTCTTTTCCGAAAAAAGTCGTTATCAACGAATCAATGATGGTGTTATTGGAGTTTTCAGTGAATGGCCCAGTAAGACAACATTAACACATTTTTAAAAGATGTAATTATGAATTTTTAGATTATTTTGGCACTTGTTGGATTGGAACACTTTTATCTGGACTTCTTCTATTCATGTTCATGTTAATGATAATTGCAAATTCATCAACCAGAAAATATCGTGTTCCAAGGTGTGCACCAAATAATGAATTAGAAACAAATTCCATACATTTAGTACATAAATGTAATGAATGGAGTTTAAACGAATTGAAAATGTTGGAAAATATTGCTGAAACATTTTCAGTATACAATATTCATATGATTTTATTGAACGAGACTGATTGTATTAAAAATAATACTCCTACAATAAAACGAAGTAAAAGATCCTTACGAAAATTTAATAAGAAGAGAAATATAGAAACATCACAATTTAATTTAATAATGGGCACAAAACGTTTATTGGAAATTTTATTGCATCAAAAATTGAACAAAACTAATAACATTTCAAATAGAACAGTGGAGAAATCTTTAAAATTCGAAGACATTCTCGATAAATATCCAAAAATAGCCTTAAAAACCACTACAATGGAAAAAATGTTCAATAATACACCATTAAAAATGAACTACAAATTATTTGACAATGATTTACAATTATTTTCTGTACGTGTTTTACAATTATGGCAATATGGTGGCTTAAGTTTCGATTTGTATTCGACTAAAATGCAAAATTATAAAAAAATTATAATCAATTCTGAAGACTTATCGAATAAAACCGCAAAAATGGACCCAAAAGAAAATATCCGTAATTATTTGAAACACGAGCGATTTATTTACGAAAATTTACAAGAAAATGTATTAACAGCAGACGATTATGGTTTTCATATGGAAAGTAAAACACCATGCCATGCATTTTTTGGAGAAATTCTAATGCAATTACGAGTATTACAGACAAATGTGAGTGTTAAAGAGATTTTACGAAGATCATTAAAGAGTTTTTGCAAATATTCAAATCCTGATCGACGACTTTGTAACCGAATGTGAATATTTTTATATTATTTACAAGTGTTTTTATTATACAATAAATTTTATTTAAATAATAGTCATAAATCTATTATTTATACATTTAAAAGTCATTAATAATAGTTTAAAACTGTAAAATTTTAAACGGAAACAAATATTACTCATGTGAATAAAAAATAATCCTGTGTGGAACAATTTTTAAATTTATTATAAATCACATCTATGACTCACAAATAATTAATTTCAATAATTGAACGATTTTTATTTAAATTCGTTCAATATGACCGTAAATGGCTTGTCGTTGAATTAATTCCGAAGTATCAGTTCTTGTAAATTCTGCAAGAAATTTAAAATCCAGTAATGGAAGCATTTGTACCAGTCCTTTTAATTTACGAAATAGCCCATCAAGAATATCGTCCACTGTAATATTTGTAGCATGATAAGTGCCCTAAAAATCACCAATAAACTTTTTTCGAAAAATAAAAATCTTACGAAATAATTGCTTTTTTCATCGCACAAGTTGGTATCACAATATCCAATGGTTTATCTTCGATATATTTATTAACCATGGTTAAATACTCGCATAAATCCTTTTCAAATTTAACGCCAGTTTCTTTGTACTCGTCATTGTTCAATTTGAATACTTTTGATGACACCATTATTGGAAAATCTAAATCTTTTAATATATCCCAAGTTACGTTTATTCCAGTTACTTCGTCAGTAAATCGTTCAAAGCTAATTTCCAGTTTTGTAGTACTTGGTTCGCAATAATTCTCATCTTCTGTTCCAATACGGTCTAATACGACGATTTTCTGAAATAATTTTCCAAATAATTTACGAAAATTTGTAATATAGTTACGTAAATTACACGTGCGAATAAAACAGTTAGAATTAAAAGTAAAATAAAAATTTTAATTTGGAACTTTTTCATCTTTTTATCGAATTTACTTTCCAACAAACTTTTCTGTTAATATTAAATTTAATTAAAAACCAGTTTTTATAGTTCACACACCATAAATAATTATAGTGGCAAAATTTTAATATAATAACGCCAATATTATTTAATAATAATTATTTAAGTATACTTGAAATAATTTTATTCCTGTGTGAAATTATTTTATATGACAGGCGATTTTTGTTAATTAGGAGAAGAGATTATACAAAATTATCGTTTTACAGACAAAAATCAAACAAATGTTTAAATATGCATTTTTTTATTGATCAAATGATTTGTTTGAAAATTTTTATATTTGTTCAATGTGTCCATAAATAGCGGAACAAACAACTACTTTATTTGTATCGTTACGTGTATATTCAGTAAGTATTTTAAAGTGCCATAATGGTAACGACTGTATTATACCGCCAAATCCATCAAGAATATCATCAAGTGTAATATTTGTTACGTAGTAACGGCCCTAAAAATTCCTCAATTAAAAAAAATAATAAATTTGAAGACGAGATTTTTTTGTGACAAACAAATTAGAATGGCGTCACAAAAAAATTATTTCACAATTGTATTACGATTTTCAAAGGACATATTTTTGGCATATAGG
Organism: Oryzaephilus surinamensis; assembly: GCA_004796505.1. Classification (NCBI taxonomy): domain Eukaryota; kingdom Metazoa; phylum Arthropoda; class Insecta; order Coleoptera; family Silvanidae; genus Oryzaephilus; species Oryzaephilus surinamensis. Next base: position 21,321 of record SSSI01003780.1, on the reverse strand, counting down.
CTTCAATATGTGGATGTTTATCGAAAAATTCGAGGACCAAGTCTACAAATTCACAAAAATCCCTTTTAAATGAAATTGCAGTTTCTTTATACTGCCCATTATCCAATTTGTAGACTTTTGTTGTTGCGATTACTGGTACGTCCCAATTTATAGCAACATCCCATGTAATATTAAGAACAGTTTTTTCACGTGTATATCTTTTAATTGATGCTGTAGTTTTTCCGATACTACTATCTGTATAATCTTCATCCCCTACACCCATTCGATCCAATACAACGATTTTCTTGAGTTTCTACAAAATTACTTAAAAGTCAACAAGTTTTTTGTGTAAAATTGTACATTAATTACACGCGCATATGTAAAAGTTACAATCAACAAAATGATTATAGTTTTAACACGAAATTTTTCCATTTTAACAAATTTCGTTCAAATGAGACTATAAAATTAAATGACTATTTATTTATTCACTGCCCTTAAGTGCAAAAAATTGAAATTATTTAGATAGCATCAATTTTTTTTCTTGTTTAATATTAGGTATTTTAACTTTGGCAAGGACTTTTATGAGAAAACTATTATTCCAAATTTAATTCTATGAACGAATTTTTATTCATTGGGCCTTATTTCATAAAAAAATACGATTTGTTTCACAAAATGTCTGATGTTAAATTTTTATTAAGCATTTTTTAAATAATTTATACGCAAATTTGCGAAACAGCCATAATTTTGTTTCTAGTACAGCTAGAAACTTCTAATAAAAAGCAGTTTATAGAGGAATCTTGTAGAAGTTTGAAAAATATAATATAACAAAAACTATGGCATCGAAATAAAAAAGAATCGGAATTATATAGACAGTATCATTGTAATTGTTTAATTATTAGGTATTTTAACTATGTAAAAATAAAAAAATTATTTAAATGTGCATTTTTTTATTGATTAAATACTTTCTTTGGCAATTTTTATATTTCTTCAACATGTCCATAAATAACATAACGAGTAATTAATTGATTTGTATCACTACGAGTATACTCGGTGAGTATTTTAAAGTGCCATAATGGTAGCGCTTGTATTATATTGCCAAATCCATCAAAAATATCGTCCAGTGTAATATTTGTTACATAGTAATGGCCCTAAAATTGCCTCAATTAAAAAGAACAAATTTGTACATGGGATTTTTTGTGACAAACGCTCAAATTTATTTTAAGTTAAAAATAAGACAAAATTAAAACGGCGTCACAAAAAAATTATTTCACATTGAAAAACATTACGATTCTTATAGGACATTTTGGCATACGGGCATCAATATGTGGATGTTCATCCAAATATTTGATAAACAAGTCTATAATATCACATAAATCCTTTTTAAATGCAATTGCAGTTTCTTTATACTCGGCATTATCCAATTTATACAATTTTGTTGTTGAGATTATTGGTACTTTCCAATTTATACCAATTTCCCATGTAAAATTAATGCCAGTTATTTTACGTGTAAATCTTTTAAATGTTACTACACTTTTTCCAATATCTTCATTTTCATAATCTTCATCCCCTACACCCATTCGATCCAATACAACGATTTTCTTTAGTTTCTACAAAATTACTTAAAAGTCAACAATTTTTTCTTGTAAAATTTTTACATTAATTAGTTAATTACACGCGCATATATAAAAGTTACAATCAACAAAATGATGATAGTTTTAACACGAAATTCTTCCATTTTAACAAATCTAGTTCAAATGATACTAGAATTAAATTGCTATTAATTTATTCGTTGCATTAAGTGCAAAAAAATTGAAATTATATAGGTAGATAGGATCAATTTTTTTCTTGTTTAACATTGGGTACTTGGCAAAAATAAAAAACAAGATTAAATGCGCATTTTTTATTCATCTTGTATAACAATAATTATATTTCTTCAACATGTCCATAAATAACAAAACGTTGAAGTAATTGATTTGTATCGTTACGTCTATATTCGGTGACTAATTTGAAATGCCATAATGGAAATACTTCTACTATATTACTAATTCCATCAAAAATATCATCTAATGTAATATTTGTTACATAATAATGGCCCTAAAGAATTCATTAAAAAAATTACATCAACAATCAATAATTTAAACATTGTATTACTATTTTGAAGGGACATTTCGGCATACGGGCATCAATATGTGGATGTTCATCTAAATATTTGGCAACCAAGTCTATAATATCGCATAAATTCTTTTTAAATGAAAGTGCGGTCTCTTTATACTCAGTATTATCCAATTTGTATACTTTTGTTTCCGAAATTATTGCTACTTTCCAACTTACACCCGCATACCATGAAAAATTGATGGCAGTTTTTTCACGTGTATATCTTTTAAATGATACTTCAGATTTTCCAACTCCATCAATTAAATAGTCTTCATCCCCAGCCCCTGTATGATCTAATACAACGATTTTCTTTAATTTCTACAAAATTACTTATTACAAATTTGTATATTGAGTAAATTTTTTTATTATTTACACGTGCATATATAAAAGTCACAATTAATAAAAGAATAATTGTTTTAACACGAAATTCGTTCATATTTTATTTTAACTTTGAAGTTTGAGTAAGCCAATCGAAATAAAACTAAATTTTGGTAAATAACAACTAATTTATATAATAGTCATTTAATTTCACAACATTACATTGTAAGTACAATAAGGGAAATTATATAGATAGTATCAATTTTTTTGGGAATTATAATTTTAGGTTGCAATATAGAAAAATATACAATATAGCGGTGAAAAAAAATCTACACAATGCAAAGAACTTTATTTAAAACAACAACATTTTTACTAAATCTGTTCAACATGTCCATAAATGACGTTTCGAGCAATTAATTCAGAATTATCAGTTCGTGTTAATTCAATAAATATTTTACCCTTCCATAATGGTAGTAAATTAATAAAATTTTCGTTAATTATATTCACTGACATATTGGTCATGTGATAAATTCCCTATTAAACAATCAAACTATAATAAAAAAATGTAATTATAAAATATTTACCTTTTTAACTGGACATCCTTTGAATCCTAAATACGATTTGTCGCTAACAAAAGTACTGGTCAAGTCCAGATACTCACAAAGGTCTTTTTTGAATGTAAAAGCCGTCTCTTTGTACTCATTATTAGCTAATTTTAATAATTTTGCATAGACTGTTATTGGAAAATCAATGTCAATCTTTACATCCCATGTTAAATTTACTGCTACTGTATATCTATCGAATTTTTTCATTTGCATCTCGCAAATTAATACATTTGGATCGAAATAATTCTCTTCACCAGTTCCCAAACGATCCAATATTACGATTTTACGTAAATTCTGCAAATTACTTAGTAAACAATTATTTTAACAATTTAATCAATAATTTACTCGACCATACAACAGAATTACAATTGATAGAATAATAAGAGTTTTAAATTGAAATTTCTTCATAGTGCTTTTGAAAATATTTGCTGAAAGTTGTAATAGAAATTTTGGCAAAGGTTTAAATAGGAGCAATTATGTATTTAGCGGAAATTAGATGTACTCAAGTGAGTAAAAACCTATTAAACTAACTAGTGTATTTAGCATTTATTACAAAACGAATTAATGGCATGTATAAATATCCAAAAAATGGACAATTCTTTATTTTAGTACTTCAAATGATCAAATGAAGTACTGAATACACTTTTCACATTACAAATAAAATATTTTTCGAATAAGGTAAGCTTTTTATATTCATAATTGTTTGTAAACACAGTTTTCCGAAAGATTAACTTTCTAAATGCAACAAATTCGAGTTTAATCGTTTTTTAATATAATAAACAAATTTTATTTCCGTTAAATTGTAATATTATTCAAAAAAATATGTAGTCAGATTCAGATTTCTCACTTTGCCCAGCAAAAAAATGAACAAATTCTGTTTAAAAACGATGATTTTTTCATTAATTCTAATCTTAGTATATTCGCGAGTAATTTCTTGTATTTAATTGGATATTAATGATTTAATTAATGTAAAACTGTTGTAGAATCTGCGTAAAGTCATTATAATGGATCATTTCGGTGAAAAAGACGAATTTTACACAGATTCAACCTATCTAGGCTTCAATATAAGTTTGAAACGTTTCAATAGATTTACAGTGGCATTCAATCTTTCCTACAACATAAAAACTGATATGGATTTTCCATTAACAACATCTGTAAAGGTACTAAAACTGAACAATAACGAATATAAAGAGACAGCCTTCTCGTTTCGGAAAGACTTTTGCGAATACTTAGAACTGGTTAACAGTTTCTTGAAGGAAAAATCATTTGACTACATACAATGTCCCTTAAAAAAGGTAAATATAGACTAACCCATTAATTTTTTATAACAATTTTCTTAAAGGGCAAGTATTACGTAAGTAACATTACATTGGATGATTTGAACGATAAAATGGCTGGCTTATTACCATTGTGGGAAGGTAAAATACTTGTTGAAATAACAAGAACTAATGATACACTATTAATAGTACGACTAGCTGTCTATGGACGTGTTGAACAAGTTTAACTTTACGAAAAATTAGGATTTTTTATTAAATGATACTGTTTATAGACAATAAAAGCAATAAATATTATCAAAACATTTTATTAACTATAAAAGTAAGCCGTATAAAAGGTATTCTTACGAAAATACGAATTCTATATTAAAAAACAAAATAAATTAAAAATCGTAACATTCATTAACTTATGGAGATGGTTTCTTGGTTGGAGATTCAACTGCTTCAGTTTTTTCTTGAACAATATCCTCCAATTTACGTTTCCTTTTAACTAAATGAGAAATATTGTTAGCTTGTTGATCAGATGATGTACCATTAGCTGGTTTTGGATTGAGAACAGACGAAACAATTTTCTTTACAGCCTAAAAAAAACGCATACTAATTTACGAAAACATTTCCCGTTAGTTTTTTTTCACCTCATCCTTTAAACTCTTCATATCAACAATTTTCTCTTCAATTTCAGGAACCAAATCCTTCACACACTTAATTTCCTCTTCAATATTTTGATCTTTCTCCTCAATTTTCTCCAACATACAAATACGATTCTTTAAATAATCCAATGATTCATTAAAACATTTTACAGCTTCATCAATATCGGAATTTGTTGAATATGCAATGCCTAATTTATACAATGTTTCAGCCACAATTCGACTATCTTGCGTATAAATTGACTTTTGTAATTCTAATCCTTGTTTCAAATCGTTAATTGCTTGTTCAAAACAACCACTTTCAAGGGAAACTTCACCTAAAACGGTCAACGTTTCGGCAATATTTTTTTTATCTTCAGTTTTTTCGAAAATCTTTCTAGCCAGTTCCAAAACTTCCCAAGCTAATTGCAAATCGGTGGCATCCTCATCGGATTTTTCACCTTCTTCAGTTACCTGGTCAGTAGAACCTAAAGATTCAAAAACATTCAAATAAATCGCATAATCTCAAATGTTAAAAACTACTTGAAGGCTCTTCTGGACTTTTCTCTTGTTCCGCATTATTTTTTTCACCATTTTCAGACTTTTCTGTTTCTTCTGCCTCAACTTTATTCTCTTCCTCACCATTTGTTTCGCCATCATTCTCCTCCACCTCTTCATCATCATCATCGGATTCATCTTCGCCAACATTTTTCGGCACAGCATCACCAAGAGCTTCAGACTCTTCACGTGATAAACCCAATAAAGATTTACCATAATACAAATAGACTTCACCTAACGATTCATGTTGATCGTTTCCATGTTTCGTTACATATAATTCACTAACACGACTTAATACTTGTACAGCTGTATTATAATCTTGCATAATATAAGCACGTATTCCTTGTCCTAATAATTCTTCAGCATTCTTATTTTCTAAATCAACATTTATGTCCGCCATTTTCCCTACAAAACAAATCAATACAACAATTTACAACGAACAGAAATTAACAAATAAAATATACTGTAGCTCAAATTTGTGAAAATAAAAGAATCCAAAATATTCTTTATTCAAAAAAACCTCTTGGTGGTTTTTCTTATTTTTATTTAAGCATTTCTACATCAGTTTTTACAACATTATAAATAAATAAAACGATTACAAATAAAAATATCACTATATATGTACTGTTTTATGGACAAAAAAATGGAACAAAACAAAAATATGAAAAGGATTTACAAACTAAAACTAGGAGGTGGTTTATCGACGCCGTGGAGGCGGCTACGCAGACAACGCCGCAATATTATATTTTTTCTCGTTGTGTGCGACGGTGGTAGATTTTAAATTAGTTTCAGGCGGGCAATCCAACAGAACACATTTTCAGTTGTTGTGTGAAATGTAAAAAAGGGAAATTTAAACGCGTATTTACGCACACATTAAATTTTTTTAATATTATATAATTTTTTCATGTCAATTTTAATACTGTAAATAAATTACAGTGCCTAAATAACAAAAAATTTTTATATTCAATTTATTATATTGTAATAATAAAAATATTATTATATTGATTAGAATTTTATTTAACAAACAAGTTAAAATAATATCTTTATTGGATTCAAGACGATGTACGTTTTCGGTAAGTAGAAAATCGATTTTATTATAACAAATTTTGTTAATTTGTGTATTAAATTACAAAGTTATAATAAAACAAGCATTTTTATAATAAATTATTGCATACAACAGGAAAAACTCAACATCCATCACATTTTAAATGAAATCAATTGAAACAAATCTCGAGTAACATAAAAAAAATATAGGGGGAAATTGAATGGGTTTTTGATAGGTTTTCACTAAATGGCGAATATTGAACCTAAAATAGGTCAAAACAATCATTATATTATATATAGGGACAATGATCCTTGATTCATGTTCAAGTTTCTTGTTATTTATTTTTAATGCACACGAAATCGTCCAGTTTTTTTTTAATCCACAAACTAAACATAGAACAATTAATTTTACAACCCTGTCTCTGATTGGTACAATTTGAACCCTTGACCTTCAATTTCTCGAAATTTATATTCAAGTTTACAATTTCCTTGAAAACCATTACGAATAATAATCTAATTCAAGTGATTTTCGTTGGAAAAATTGTAATCACGTACAAAAAAAAACAAAAACGAAATGATCGATTCGTTATTGAGAAAATCCTTCACCTAAATTTTAATGCAATTTAATTTATAATAAAATGTTTGAATTTTCTTTTAAGAGAAATCATTTCCAATCAACGCACACACACCATTCTTAATAAATTTCTCCAATTTCCAACAAGAACAACAACAACAAGACATAAAAAACGTTATCTAAATTTAAAAATAAATATTACAATCATCAATCCAACATCATTCAATCAATCAATTATTTCTTTCGTTTCGTTTGGAACGCCATCAAACTGAAGCACAATCAAGAATACGATTTACTGATCGTCGATTACGATCCCCTAATGGAAAATACCGATGCAGAAGATGAAACAGGTTGGAATTGTAGCGTACATCCGAGTGTATTCTTTTTATTGGGCACATTAATATTAACAACATGTGCCACCGGTATGTTGTGTGCCGCAATTATGACCGATCATTGGGAAGAAGTCACATGGGATCAAAATCAATTGGACATTTTATCAAATAGTTCATTACGATTGCAATGGCTATTAGATCGGACTGTTGCTAGAGTCTCAACAAATGACGCTAGAGATAGAACAATGGCTTTTTTAGTACCTATGCACGGTGGCATTTGGACATTATGTCTTAGCCTCTCAGGTAATTCAATACCATACGGTGTAATTTAATTAAATTAACACGTAATACGATACTAGGTGTGGTATTACACATATAAAATGTCAACATACATATTTATATTGCAATTAGAACACAAATGAAAGGTGAAACTATTTTTTTTTTAGAAGAGGAAATCGCATTATTAGGACGTGTTGGTTTCCCATCAGTCCAACCATGTGTTAACTATCTCTCTGGAGGAATAGATGGTGTCAAAGGATATGAACCAAGGGCTGATTGGCAACATAGTAAGACTATAAAATGTGTAAACGCATAAAACTTTTCCCCTGTTTCTAGGAATGCAAAATCTCTCAATATCATGTGCTTTGGTATGTTTAATAGTACTTGGTAGTGCAGCCCTTGTTGGGGCTTTTGGTATATTTCAACACCAAATCAGTGCTGTACTAGTAACTGGTGTTATGTATTTATTGGCAGGTATAAATCCCTTGCATTTTCCAACCCCACAAAAAAAATAACGTGCCTTTTTTCAAGCATCTTTTGCATTATTCACATTAACTATAATACATTTCAAGAGATTACATAATAAACCTCATGTGGAAGATATTGGGGATGGAACTGTGGATGGGGTGGTGAGTCCGTTAGGTGGCAGAGGAGTGAATGAATTATTACCAGCAAGAATATTTCATACGTCATGGTCATTGGATTTAGGTGAAATGAAAAAAAAAAAATAATAAAACAGAAATAAGTAAAAATTGTGTTTTCCAGGATGGGGTGGTGTAATGTTGTGCGTGATGACGTCAGTGTTATGGATATTATTATCAAAAATTATGCGATTTAATCCAATATCGAGCATGATAAATTAATTTTTTCCAAACGAGAATAAAAACAGACTTTTTAAGTTTGAAATGGAATGAAACCAATTTAATTTTCAATGAATTTTAGATGCAGGGAGTAGATATACATGAAGAATACGAATGTAGGGTGAATTTGTAATATAAATTGCTATATTTCGCAATTCTTTTTCAATGTAAAAGTATGTGTATATGCAAAAAAGTATCATGTGCAAAAAAAGCTGTATTGCCGTCCATGTCCTGCTTACAAACAGAATAATAAATCATTACACGGTATTTTAATTACCAATAATGTAACAAATAGGACTGAATAGTCTAATGTAATACATTTATATTATTAATTATACAAGAGAAAAATTATATATTTATTGTAAAAAAACACACATATTTGGCTGCGTAAAAAGGGAGCAATAAAATTCATGTCTATATTATTAAAAGCGCGCAAAAATGCCTTTATCAAATTGCCTAATTTTTAATATATTAAGGAAATTGTAATTGCTTATAAATTGCTCGCTATTTTTAAGCCTTATTGTATATATTTTGCAAATTATTTAATAAATTTTAAATTATTAGTATAACCTCACTTTTTCATTTCATGAAAAAAAATGCATGCAACTCAATTTTATATTAACTTACCAATAAAATATTTTTATTAATATGTAAGTAGACAATTTACTGTAAAATTCTGTATAAAATTAATTAATTACGATGGAAATTAAGCACAAGACAATATAAAATAAAAAAATATAACGTTCTAGACGTCAGTGATACAAGCGCGGGTAATTTAGTTAGAAATACCAACATAAAATGACTTCCCTAGAAGCACCACTATATTTAAATTTAAAATTTTTTATTTAATACGTGTACAATAAAATATATATATAAAATTATTCCATGTATTTAACATTTTCAATAAAGACAATATGAATATTTATTTATTTGAGATTCTTTTAATATAGCAATCCCAAAGAATCGTTTTATATTTTTGAGCCGCAGCCCCCCTATCTGTGGCTTTTGTGATTCCTCTGCCCACCACAGCCACATCACATCCCTTTTCCAAGACCACAACCTCAGGCCCATTATACTGTTGCCCTAAATGGTCATTTTTCGATTCCAAATGCACTCCTGGCGTTAATTGTATCAATTCAGGCCTATCGCGAAACAATGGACTCTGACAGACAACTCCAACCACCAAATTTGGATACGCTTCAGCCAGATTAACAGACGCTTTCGTGTATTTCGAATCAATTAAACTGCCAGCTGCACTCGTTTCCGCCAACAAGAAAACACCACATTCGTTCGTACAACTTGAAATGGCATCTAAAACACCTGGACCAGTAATGGAATGTGCTGTTACCAATTGAGCCCACGTGGAGATATTGTACAACCCTTTACTGAACTGCAGCTCCACCGTTTTGCCCACATCAGCGAATTTTCTATCTTCAAACAGCAAGAAATTGTGCCGTTCAGCGATTTCCTTCAACGGTTTAATAAAATTCGGATGAAAGTCGTCTAGAATGTCGATATGTGTTTTTAAAATGCAAATGTGCGGTCCAACTTCTTCAGCTAAATTTAAAATATCACAAGAATTCGTTAAATCAGCGGCTACACATAAAATTGTTTGTTTCGTAGACATGATTTCGAATAATTTTGTAGCAATTTGGTTCTTAGCAAATTTGGCACGTTGATTAAATGGCATTGTTAGTCGATCAACAGTTGGAGCCCCATTTACTGGAATTTGATTGTTTTTTAAATAATCACCGACTTTATTAACAGTTTCAGTATCAATGAATTTCGCTTGCAATAAATACTGCATTAATTCAGTCAAATTTAGTAATGCATGCATTTTGATGCCGTTTTCAGCGAGAATCGCTTCGCCCCCTTGTTGACGATTCAATAAAACTACAACATCTGTACATTTCAGTCCGGCGTCTTTTAAATCTTTAACTGTTTCTAAAATACTGCTTCCAGAAGTAACGACGTCTTCTATAATTAAACATCTATCGCCCTCCTTAAATACACCTTCAATCAGCTTCTTTGTGCCGTAATCCTTCGCTTCTTTGCGTCTCATTACCATTGGTGTGGAAGTTTTTAAGGAAATTGACGTTGCTATCGGTAAAGCCGTGTAAGGAACGCCACAAATTGAATCGTAACGGTCTACATTTGTGCATTTTTCAACAAATAAACTAGCCAAAGTGTCCTACAATGAAAAATCTTTTCAGTTCCATAATACCCAGTGGAAATTCTATAAAATTTACCATCAACTTTGGGTAGCTAACAATTACGCGTAGATCGCAATAAACAGGTGTCATTAGACCACTTTTAGTCTTATATTCGCCAAATTTAACAGCGTTTATTTTATACAATTCCAATGCAAAGTTATTTAAGCTGTTTGAAGACATTTTCGTTGTTTTTTGGAATGTTTTAACTCGTGGTTCATAAATTTTAACCTAAAAAACTTTCTAGCTTGAATATCTGGTTGCATACTTTCATAATCAAGTGCAAAGAGTGCAAACTTCAATTAATTATCAGTGATTTATTTAATTCAGTGTAAATTTATTTATACATGGAAAATTAGTGATAAAGAAAGGTATTTTTGCGTTATATCTATATATAAACTGATATGAACCAGTTTGTAACATAAAACGATTATATAGTTATTAAAAATTCTGTGGAAACAATTATAGGTTAGGTCAATGTTTATTTTTTTTTTTGATGTTTTTTTGTAAATTTGCTAATGTATATGTAAATGTTATAATTAAAATTAATAACAAATAATTTTTTCAACCAACATGCAAGTACATGTATACACTAATTACTAGTTTAAGAAAATCCTTAAGTCAAGGGAACAGATAACATGTTTATTTTTATTGATATGATACAGCTGTTGGGAGAAAAAAAAGCATTTTATTATCTCTCTATAATATAATATTTGTTTATAACTCTGTGTATGTGTGTGGTGTTTTGTACGTGTACATAGTAAATTCACATGTGACAAAATGGATAATAATATAACACATTACGATACAAAAATAAAACGTATATTGGAAGGGTTTCTTCAAGTGAATTACAAAACGAAAAATGATTATTTAAATTCATTTATATTGTATTTATCGAGCAACGAAGGTAGGTGAATCCCACATTATTTAACTGATTACGAAATTATTCATTTAATATACAGAAACTGCCTGCTACAACTGTATATTCTCTGAATGGATAGTACATGCAACCAATTTATGGCAAAACCAATTACCGACCAAACAAATATTATGTTTTGCAATACATCTGTGTGGTCTTTTATCGAAAAATGAACAAACGTTTAATTTGTTTAACAATGAAAACATCTACGAACGTTTATTACGTTTAGCAAGGCCAGATGATGCCAAAACATGTCCAGTTACTAAACTTTCAGTAATTAAACTACTTGATGCCATTCTACATCATGAATCTGGTCTAAAATGGATTATAAATTCGAAAAGTTGGTTAATTGTTGTTGGTTTAAGTTTAACAAATCAAACAATTTATATAACACGTGATGGGAATAAATTTTTGGCAAAATTACTGGACCTGACAAGCACAATTAATGAATCATTTTGTCGGCAAGTTGTTGAAACGATTATGGAACGTTTAAATGAAACAACATTTAATACAATTAAATGTACGTTGAGTAATTTATTGGAAATTAGCGATGAAGAAATTTATAAAACCATCAGTCCAACATTGTCGTTGGTTTGTAATATTTTGGAAATATTTTTGGAGAATACAAGTAAAGCAAAAAATTTCCGTGTTGTTACACTGTTTATAGACGATTTCAAATTGGAACAATGCGTTAATAATTTCTTATTATTAGCTCAAAACAAGGATTTCATATTTGATTTGTACAAAATCCAAATGATTGTTGTACATTTCAGTTGTGTTATAACTGTTAATTGTAACAGTGCAGCGAATAAATTCTATCAAATATTTTCAACAAATGTGGCAAAGAATTTTCCAGAAAATATATTGAAATTATGTTATATCAATTTTGTTTATTGGCAACATTCGAAACATTGCATCTATCCACCAAAAAATATTGAAAAAATGAACGACACCAATGAACCGTTATTTGAAAATCAAGTTATGATTATGCAATTGTTACCGCTTTTTATAATTAGTACGAAATTATTTTCATTGAAACGTTTAGAAAACGATGAATACCGCGACAATTATATTGATAAGATAGTAAAGCTATGTTCGGTACCAACAATACGATTAGCATATTTATGGAAGGATATATTATCAACAGCGCCAAATGCATTCGAAATAAGCACATTGGCCTTACAATATATTATAAGATCGAAACATTTATATGAACGACATGTTGGTGTATCTATATTTCAAAGTTTAGTATATTGTTTGAATGATTTAACTGTTTTCTTAATGGAAAATCCAACGAAATCTGATATAATTGTTAAAGAAAGTTCCTATGTTTCATTACTAGTCGATACAGTTGGTATGTTTATTGAAGAATTTCAAATAACATGGCGGGATAGCATTGAAACAATAGGTGTATTGAAAATTTCCATCGATATTTTGAGTTTACCAACTTGGCCACCAAAAGTAAATGGTTTTTTTTTTAAATTTGAATGATTTTCTAACTAGTTTTTACTGTTTTAGTTGGTTGTGAAGGCTTTAAAGTGTGTCGATATAGCAATAGCTAAATATATGTCACCAAATATGATTTTATTGATTGATAAAATGAATGAAGATTATTCAATGCCATATTTAGGGCCATTATTGTATGCAAAATTGCATGACATTAATTGGGAGGTGCGAGATAGTGCCTTAGAAGTGCTTTGCACAATTGGACACAACGCAAAAACCAGTAAATATTAATGCAATTCAACTAATTCAAGGTCTTTAAGATAAAAACAATCAAATTTTATCTTGGAGACTATATCTAAAATAAATAAACAATTTTTCATAGTATAATTTCAACTTTATGTTTTTTTATTTCAGAATTTCCATCATTTCAAAAAGTCGTACTCGATTCACAACTGCTTAGTTTAGTTGTAAAAATTGCTTTAAACGATGAAGAATTCTTTGTACGTGCAACAGCTTTAAAATGTTTACAACAAATGATTCAAGTCGATGATTTTTGGACGGATATATTGAAAAAACATGATTTAAATGTAAACAAAATGACTCTAACATTCGATTAACACAATTCTTATTTCATGTTTTTAGGCTTTAGTTATGGAAATTTTGCATAAAGAAACTGAGGGTATTGTTCGTAAAGAGGCGGCCTCATTAATAGCCACAATATACGAACACAATCATTTTCCAGCAACGCTTTTACCAAAAATTTACGACATAATGACGCATGCATCGGTTGCCGATTTGCATTGGGAGGTCAAAGTGGAAGCGTTAAATTTTTGGCAAATCGTTATAAATGACTTGTTACAAGAACAGGGTATGATTGATGGCAGTTTTCCAACTTTTGTATTTTCCAAAGAACAACGAAAAATCATTTCATTAACAGAAAATGAAGTACAAAAATGTTTAATAAAAGTTTTACAAAGATTAAGCGAAATCGGTTGTTTATCGGTATTGATTAGTTCAATACAAGATGATTGTGATTTAGAAGTGGCCAAACGTGCAACACAAATCACAAGAAAATTTATCGATTTATTAAATAATTATAAAATATGTTATGGTAGTAGTTTATGTATTAGTTCACCACCAATCAGTCCATTAATACGTGACGATGATGGTACACCATGTTTATTTAATACGAAAATGTCGTGTGAATCACCGCCGAATAACGATAATAAAATGAATGTTGTCTTGAATGATATATTAAATGCACAAGATGAGAATTTATTAACGAAAATGTGTTGTCCGGTGGAGAATCGCCAACAAAATTTTATAGAAATACAATGTAAACGGGTTATGGAGCCAAATGAGTTTTTGAAATTCACCCAACAGGATTTCGAATGTGTTGTAAATGAGAAAGAGAAATGGTTGGTGAATATGGATCAGTTGGGATCCATATTAGATGATATATTGAAGGAATATGATGAAAGTGATGTAAATAGTATGGATTGTTATTGAAATATTTGTGAGACTGAAACAGTTCATTTGTTAAAAATGGTGTATTTTCAAACAAACAATTATTATAAGATATTTGGTTGTCAGAGAATAAAATTTTATAGTTTATTCACTGTTTTTTTTTTTAATAACTGTAAACTGCCCCCATAAATAATCGAATAAATTGTCTATTCACAGGATTAAATAATTGGAAAAAAGTATTTTTAATGACATGGTCTAGCCAGGTGCTTAGACTGGTACCAGGTGTATACAGATAAAAATTATATAACTATATCAACTTACCCCCATAATGGAAATCATCCATGCATGGTATTGAAAGGAAGTGGCCGGCAATAAAACGGTAAAAAGGGCCGCCAAGTACAAGAATAATTGTATGTTTTTGGAAAATTTTCCATTTTTCCGTTTGTTTAAAAGTAAAAGCGTGAAATTGCGCAAGTTATGCAAGTAGATTTTTCAACCCTTTTGTTCATACCACCCACATATAGTGTGTGGTGGCTTAATCGTCGTACTAGTGACGTTCGCGTCCGCTAATAAACCTGAATGGGTCTTTGAATTGTGCACCGTGCAGTGTTATTTTGTAGTTGAACCTGTTTACACCCTGCATTTCAACCCTTGTTGAGTGGTACGCGCATTTTGTGTTGTTTTATTTTATTTCAAACGGATTTTTTTAGAAAATAGAGGTAACTATTATTGTTTAAACAATAAAAATTGGTTTTCAACTTCAAAAGTTGATATTTTACAATCGCACCTGTTCTTTCCCATAACTACCCCTTTAAACTACTGTTATTCTATCGTACAATTAAAAGAATTACTTTTTTAAGTGTCGTCAATAATTTTTTATTGTTGTTGCGTGAATTTGCCTCCCTTTGGGATTAATTTCGACCCTCACCTGTACGACAAGCGCTATTTATGCAGGATTTATTTGAATCATAATAGAATTTTACCATTATTTTTTTGTTGGGCTCTTTTCTTTCTTGAAACCGGCCTGTTATTTTGTAAACAATAAGAAAAATTGATTTTATCGAACGCGCAAACCAGAACAAATTCTTTAGCTATTTATCAACCGGTCTACGTTTATATTATAAATGCGAATGTATTGAAAATTCATTTCCAAGAAATGGTAAATTAGTTGAAATTGTTTCAAATGCCACTATAGTGAATCGTCGGTCAATTTTACACGCAATTGTCTTGTTATATTTGGCCACTTTTTCACCATTTTCCCTTTTTTAAATGTGGGGGAAGTTTACTTATTCGGTTTATAAAATATTCATAAATTTCCACGACAGAAAAATACAAAAAAAAGAGCTGTATAGTAAAGGGGGCGATTGTTGGTTTTATTAAGCAAATTTAGAAAATATTGGAAGTTTAATTTCCATAGAAAAATTCAATTCGAGGGGATGATAAACAATTGAGATACGATTTTTTTTCTATATATTCCACGTAAATAGGGGCAAATTATTGATCGTAGTGGTCATTTTAATGACGTCACAACGGTCAATCGACCGAATACAGTTTCTCGCCAACTTTATATACTCATTTGCAGATCGAAATCAAGTAATATTCCGAAGAAATTTTCAAAAAAAATGTTTATTTTTTTAGTATGGTGAAATGAATGGATGATGAAGTGATTTAAAAAATTTTGTGCTCAATGTATTTGCTCAAATGCAACGCTCAAAATGGATATAATTGATACAAGAAATATAAAAAAGGAAGTATTTTACGATATAAGCTCAAAAAATGACGAACAAAATTTACATTTACTACAAACTGTACCGATAATGGCAAATAATAATGAATTTTTACAACACGATGTGGAAAATTGCATTGAAATCGAATCGACAAATATTATTAATTTAACCGATAATCAAATAGTGAAAATACAATTTCAAAATGACGATGGTATTGTTAATACAACTGAATATATTGTAAATAACGATGATATACTGGAATTGAATAGTAATTTTTTAAATGTTAAACAAGACGATGTGTTTTATGAATCGCCAATATTGTACGATTCGACGACCAATGCAAGTAGTAGTGATGATTTAAATCAACCGGATAATGGACAAGACAACATCGATATAACATTATTGAGTCCACAAAGTGATAATGACGATTTACAACAACAACAATTGAACAATAATCTCGAAACGGATTTGACGAGTTTGAATTGGTTGCACAATATAACGAATATAATGGCAGTTCCTAATCTACCAACACCACCAGTATCACCAAAACCACCGAAAAAGAAACAAAACCAACAACATCGTGAAGATTTAACAATCAACATAAATTTCTATAAAAAGAACGGCGACAAAAAACCACCATTCAGTTATGCCACGTTGATTTGCATGGCAATGGGAAAGAATGGCAACAAAATGACATTGTCAGCGATTTACCATTGGATTCGGGAGAATTTTTTATATTATAGACGCGCCCATCCAAGCTGGCAGGTAAATTGTGTTCAATTATCGCATATATGAATCATTTTAAATCGCTTATTTCCAGAATTCCATACGACATAATTTGTCTTTGAATAAATGTTTTGTAAAAGTGGCACGTTCGAAAGACCAGCCAGGCAAAGGGGGCTTCTGGAAGCTGGATTTGGAGAGATTAGAAGAATCACGTCGTTCCAAACGCCGATCAAGTCTTACAGTTCGTGTGCCGAGAAATCGGCCGCATGACAGCACGCAGAAAATTCGTCCACCACCGAAACCGATCAGAAAACAGAAACGTTATCGACCAACACAGAATACTGGAGAACGTAAACACAATATATTGTCGAATATATCGATATGCGGTGAAACGGATATTGAGAATTTCGATGACTATCAATCGGCGAAGAAATGTGCGAAAAATCAAAAGGATAACGTGGAAAAGGATGAACAAGAGAAACATTTTATACCCTCTTCAATGCCAAATGAGCCAGTTGTTACGGAACCGGTGAATCAAGTATTAAGTGAAGATGAATTTAGTGGTTTATTGTTAGGTAATAATAATTGGGATGATTGTCAATTGGAGTTGTTGGACTCGTTATTAGATTCATTATAAAAGTCAATCATTGCGCGTGATATTAATTAACTATATTTGGTACTTTTTGTAATATTTTTAACAAGTTTTGAACCACACAATTGAAATGGTGGTGTATTTATCAAACAATCCGTCCAAGAATTTAGCCTTATTATGTAATAATATTTGTCTTTATGTAAATTGATTGAATTTTAGTAGATGATTAGAACAAAGTTTAATCATTGTAATTAAAAAAAAAAATAACTACACAGAGTGTTTTTGTGCCTTTCTTCTTTTGTGTAAACACCTAGTGTGGAAAATTGTATTAAAATAAATATATATTGTATATTTGCTTTGAAACTCTTCCGTCCAACAAGAAACAACTATATTTAATAGTTTTATACTATGTAGAAGTTTATTTTTTTTATGGAAAAGTTTGTTGTGTGTGTATTTTAATTTTTACCTTGAAAACTTGTACAAAAATGTGTAATTTCTAGTCTCTATATATTTGCAATGTTTATTTTTCATTTCACACAGTTTGCTCAAGTGGTACTAATAACTATAATTTAAATAGCAATATTTATTATTGTAATCTGTCTTGAATAAATGAGAAATAGAGGTGGATTTAAACAAATTATTTCGTTTTATTTTATTTGAATTTTCCGCTCTCGAGTGTACACTGAGTATATGGTTAGAGTGCGAAATCATAACCCTATATTTTAATGAAAATGATCGAAAACATTTTCGAAAAATGATAAAATGGAAACAAATACTACAGAATTGGGCCTAACAACAAAAGATGCATTAAACAAGCTTTATATGGAAATTGAATTAGTTTTAAAACAATTTCAATTGTCCCAGAAATCCAGGTATTATGCAACAGTTATGCAAATCGTAAGCAAAGTTGTTTGTTTTTCGATTATTTATAGGAAAACCAAGTCCTGGATTAAAGATACATTACAATTCTCAAGCCAACACACAACGTTCAATTGTATCTCAATAGGTTTCCAATTATGGTGTGCATTTTCATTAATAATTACGTATTTTTTGACTGAAAACTCGAATCTAGTCATTTTTGAGACATTTATTGTATTTATTTTGTTAATAATTAATTTAACAATTGTATTATACGACAATAGATTAAGACACAATGAAATACCTAACCGGGTACGTACAGTATTGGATAAATTGAAGAAAAGTATGCAGAAAATTAAATGGCAAAAAGATAATTATCCACATCTTTGTTCACCATTATCGCCATGCATTTCATTACAATGGACTTATCGTGATAACACACTTGTAAACTTGCCATGGTCCTTGCTAGTTAAAGACGATGTTATTTTAATCCGTCCAGGACAAGCCAGTCCTGGTTTTTGTGAATCAATTGAGAAAAACTCCGAATTTCCACTACTTCATGCCAAGGAAATCTATGCACCATCCTTACAAAGTCCTAATGAAGTATTCAACATGCCAAAACTACGTAAGCCACTAGAACCGAAGAAATATCGCTTATTAGAAACTCCCTATTTGAATAATTTACGTATTTTTCTCGAACAAGCACTGGATCGTCCAATTTCACGCCACAATCAACAACGACATTTAATTATGATCAAAACTATTGAACGCATTTTACTGCCATTCAGTTTTCTACTAGCTGTATTTGTAAATTTGTTGAGATATTTTTATTTACATAGTTATATTGGACGGTATTCAATTGATAGTACATTTCTTGTTGGTCCAACAAATGTTATTTTACCGTTATTGCCTTTAATATTTCCTCTAGTATGGATTATATTGAATAATGTTGGTTTGGCCCGATTTAAAACTATCGTTGACGTAACAAGAAACATGCAAACTAAAGAAGATCCATTCGACGAAGACAATGACAATACAATTGTTGAACAAATCGACTTAAAAATACGTTCAAAGGATGTATGGAAAAATGTTATCGATGTTTTTATGGGAAGAAGTAATATTTTGGGTAGATCAACGAATATTGTGCACGTTTTAGGCTCGGTAACTGCATTGGGGTGTGTGGACAAGAAAGGGATACTATCATGGCCGAATCCAACGGCTGAAAAGGTGTTTTTTCTGCATAACAATGGAAGCGGATCGCCAGAATCCAGGTAGGAAATGTACAATTTTTTTTTAAATTCGTTTTTTGTTAAGTGTTGGGAGTAGTTTAGGGAATGTGGGTGATTTGGGCCAAGATCCGGACAATTCCGGCAACACAGCCTACCATTTCCATCCAGATAGTCCGATAACAGCAACAGCTGAAGTATTAGATTTGACACACAATCATACCGATCCGTTTAAATTGCATTTCGACGACCATCAATGGCAAAAATATTTGCCAAGCTTAAAACCACTCGGTTTGGCAATACTTTTAAACACTTGCAACACAGACACGCAAGAACATTACGCCGCTTTTTGTTCGCACATCACATGCGAAGCGATTTACAATGAAAATTTAATTCCGGTTACAAATCGACGATGTTTATGCGAATTGGCGAAAGAAATTGGATTTGTTAATCAAGCTGAAAAGATTTTCTCATTAGAACAACAATTATCCACTTTCAGACATTTAGTAAAACGATTTTTTATATTTAAATGATTTGTTGTATTAATTGTGGAATTTTTAGCAACCAGAAATTGTACGTAGAGACTATAAATATGCACGTTCTTTACAATTATCAACGAAATTAAAGTTTCCATTTCCGCATATGTTTGCTGTTGTTGTAAAAGAATTGTGCAGTGGTTCAATGCAATTGTTATCCGAAGGAACAGCGGATATAATTGTTGATTCGTGCGTTGATTACTGGGATGGATGCGATTTATGTCCGTTGTCACATTCAGATAGGAAGAAAATACAGGATTTTTATCAACGCAGCAGTTTAACAGCCTATTGTACAGCATTTGCGTACAGGTAATTGTAAAACTGGTTTAAAAATCATCAAATTATGGTAGATTCTTGTGTTTTCTGCTGTAGACCCTTAACGAAATGCATAAGTCATAAAATGAGCGAAGTTTATTTAGAATTGCCGCGCGATTCACAACATTTATATATGAGCCATCGTAGTCCAACACCAGCCCATTGGGACTGTAAAAGTGTGTTAGAGCCAAAAATTAAAACGAACTTAGGCCCATTTTACAGTACAGATTCGTTATTGTATAATGATTGTCCAATTGGTGACGTGAATGATGCGGAAAGTTGTTTTCAAATGCAATGTAATCAAATTTTTATCGGAATGGTAACGATGCAATATCAACCATTAATGGATATGGTAATATGTAGTATTTGTTATACAAGTGCGGAAAATAAGTATTTGCAAAATCGAGTATATCTATTTTGAAAAACGAGACGAAGTCGAGTTTTTCAAAGGCGAGATTTTGCAAATATCTTTCCGCCCGAGTAAAACACAAGATTTTTTTGTAACTAACATTCGAATTTATTTAATTTTTTTTAATTAAAAAATTAATGGTTGCTCTAATTTAGGGATATTTTTTTAGTTAGTAATGAAACAATTGAACCAATTTACCAACTGTTAATGTTAGTAATTGCCACAATTGCACCATAAACTTTAATTTTAAATAATTGAAGACATATTTCTTTGTTTATTTATTTAGT